>NDXB01015928.1:0-89217 GCA_002631895.1 Agapornis roseicollis | reverse complement strand
TAATTTTTTAATGTGAATTTGGAAAACTGAACCTTGAGCTTTTTTTTTTTTTTTTTTTTTTTTTTTTTGACTAATATTTTTAATGCCTTTAAAATTAAATATAGTATTAGATAGGAGCCTTGGTCTGAAAGGTACAATACCTGTGTCAGTAACAGGGTATGATTTACAATGTAATTGAAAAAGACAAAATAAAACATGGCTAGATTTTCATTCTCTCTGGCCTTTACTTAGTCAGGAGCCTGAAGTAAGTGGAAAAAAGTCAGCATTTCAGTGGAAACAACTCACACTTTGTTTTAAAGGCTTGAAATGTGGCGCATAGAAACTGAGCAGGGAAAATACGAAACTCTCCATGAACGACATAAAAAAGATGAGGAGGAGCTAGAAATGAAATACCAAGAACGAGCAGAAGTGCGGATTTGGGAGGCAAAAATAGCAGCACTGCAAGCAAAAAAAAATCAGCAGTCTAGAGCAAAGTAAGTGCCTAGAAGACAGACTCTGCTTCTTTTCTCTGCATTATTTCTAGCCAGTTCACTATTTCAGGTGTTGAGAAGATTAGTTAATTCAAATACTAGTGGTATTGTGTCTCTTAGCTGGGTGTTGCTTCAGGAACATTTTATGAGGAAATGGAATTAAATTAAGAATTGCCCACAGTCTTGCAGTTGTGCAAGTAAAGACATCTGAGCTATGGAAATAAATGTGCTAAAGACAAACTGTGAAAGCTTTTTGTCGAAGGAAATGAGGTTTATTAGATCAGACTGACTGTGTGCATCTGCATTTCTGTTGGCTGCCAGGATCTTCTGAACTGATGATCAAGTTCACTGGGATTTCTTGGACACCCCTTATTAATTTGGCTGTGGGTTTTGTGAAAACAAGAAACTACAGGGGAAAGGCAGAGACTAATGTCCTCCAGCATGTATTAATAAACTCCCCAGCCTCACCCTTATTTGTCACTGTGTTAAAATCGAGGTTTACTTACTCCTGTGCAACTGTTGGTTTGCCCGTGTTTTGTAGAAAAGAGAAGGAAGCCCAGAAAGAATATGAAGAAAAGCATAAAAAAATACTTGAAGATGCCAAAAGGAGCCATGAAAAAGCATTTTGCTTCCTGAGAAAGAGCATGGCAAGGTGATTGTTCACTCCTTTTCTGTCATTGTACATCCTCTGATATACAATACTTTATCCTTTGGTCTTTGGAAAATATTAATTTTTATGCTAGGTGTATCTTATGTTACACTTGGAAATCTGCCACAGTACCAGTGCTGTGAAGCAGTCAAATCTTACATGGCAGAGAGACACTTGGAAAGAAGAAAATCCACTCACTGTCCTGAGACAAGCTTCAGATTCCTTGTAGCTGAAGGGACTGTCTCTTTGAGATGCAGAAGGGTCTGACTATTTATAGGCATTAATAATAATTTGAAACATATATATATTTATGCACACACACTCTTTCTAGTTTACCATTATATAGCTGCAGTGTCTCAGGCTTGATCCATGGCCACATATTGCTATCTTTAAGAGTTCAGAGAGTTTCTAGGGTTTATTTTTACTGTGGGTACAAGTAATTGGCTTGTATAAAGTTCACTATGTAATTGTTTCAATATTGGCTATATGAACAACACCTGAGTTCTTTATTTTAGTAACTAGACATATGTCATCATGTGGAACACATTCTTCGTATTCAAAATTTACGAAAAACGTTGTTGAGCAAACTAGTTGAGAGCCTGTTGGCACTTGGAGCTTGAGCGGTACTGAATTCTATACCTAGAAGAGTCTTCCAACTGTTCTACTTTACCCACACCCAGCAGCATAGTAAACACAGAGTTTTACAGGAAGAATGTTTGGTGACATTGACAATTACTACTTGTCAGTTTAAACATTCTAATACTAAAAGCTTTCCAGGATATGAGCCTGAAAGATTTTACTTTGCTTACAGAATTCGTGAAAAAAATGCAAAGGAAGAAGTGAAAACTCAGGAGCATATGGAGAGAAGGATACAAGCTGTGCTTTCCCTGAAAACCAGCCTAACTTCCAATAGGGTACTGCTGCTGCCATGGCTTAGGGAATGAAGAGATTGACTTGTTAGACTGCTAGGGTTTAATGCAAGTAATTTCAGTTTCTTTGTCAGAACTGTTGTGTGATGCTGTCAGATCACCAACTAAATCTCCCCCAGACGTGGAGAATTTAACTGTAGGAGTAATGGTGTTAGATTTGTAGGGGCAGATTTTGACACTTCTACCTGCGGAATTTGTTCTGTCAACAATATAATGGTTCTGATAGGGTAGCTCCTTTGCAAATGATGCATACTACAAATAAGGTCTCTGAAAACTCAGCCAGAAGCATTTTCAGCTCTTTGGATCCCAATGTGGAAATGCTTCATACAGAGAAAACGGATGGAAGCAAAACAGTTACTTAAGAAATTCAGTAATGTAAATTAAGTATTTCTGAGCTATTCTGCTTTGCTTTTCTACTTATGTTCTGTAGAATCAGAGAGAATGATCTTAATTTAATACCATTTTGATTAGAATTGTATCTTTTCATATTGCTTCCTTGAGTAGCATTTCAAGGACAGGCTAGAAGGGTATGGTAGTAGCCCTGACCTCGTTAGATCTTTCTGCATCTCAGCACACCATGACTGCTGTGTATGTTAAAAACAGTAAGTTCTACTTCAGAGAAATCTATCACAGATTTATACTTGGGTAAGGGCACCAATGCTAGATTCTCTGTTTTCTATTCTTTAGCATGCAACTCAAATATGTAACTGGTTTCTATGGCTTCATAGGAAAAACTCCAAGCTCTCCAGGCTTGGAACAAAGCAAAGGCCTTAGAGGCAGAGAAGCAGGAGATGAAAATGAGGAAAGCTATTCTAGCAGAAGGAGGCAATGTTGCCAAGGAAATTTTTCTTCATAAACAACTGCTAAAGCATGAAGAAGAGAAACAGTAAGTATTCGTATCTGTATCAAAGTTTCAGCTACTTACTGATGCTCATGCAGGAATATGTTGGAGCTCTTAGCCACATTCTGAAAACTTGAACATCTAGGATGCTGTCTCAAGGGAGTGAACTCATGTGCTGTATGTGTGATACTTGTAGAGTCTGTTTTAAAATGATTTAAACTTTGAGCTGAAGTGTATTATTCAGAAAACTATAGTTAGGAGCCAACATTCTGTGAGTAGTACGAAGAAGATAAACTACTCCAGGAGGGAAATTCAACCTAAACTGGATGCCTGAAGTAACTGTACTCTCCTTTGTGCTTTTCATGACTGAAATGACTCCTCTGCCTTTGTAGCAAAGTTGATAGGAATGTACCTGTATCTCACCTTAATTATTGTTTTTAACCACTTAAGGTGAAGAATTTGAGCTAAAATACTAAACGGGGTGGCTGAAGTGTGTGTTTCTGCATGCTGGATAGCATACAAGTGCAGTAATCTGTGGCAAATGATAGAAATTCAGTAAGTAAAGATTCATAAGTCCTAAGGTTTGATTAAATAAAGCTTAGCTCTTAATAGCTGCATACCACCGCTTCTGCCATCCTTAAATGTGTTCTAAAATTCATGTTAATAAAAGAATCATATCAATTTGTAGAGATCTGCTGGAAATATCCAACTCTGTGTTCAGTCCTTTCCACCTTGCTTGCTTTTTCCCCCTTTCCCAATTCCCTTTGCAGGCCAGGGAAGATGATAGTTTGTTAGTTTTATTGTGAACTGTGTCATATTTCTCATGGCAGATCTTTTCTAATTTCATCTACTGTCCTGCTAATCTGCTGAGGAACTGCTTGGCTATTTCTCCCAAGGTTCTGCCTTTTTCCCTTTCTGTGAAGGGATATTCTTAGTGTTCTCTGTTTCAGCCTCAATATATATTTGTGAATTATCTGCAAAAGGAAGTAATTTTTTAGTCCACAAAAATGTAAAAATAGCCTCTAAATTGCCTAGTGTCTTGACACAAATTACTACTGCACACAATTTAGAGACTTTCTATTTAGCTTAAAGGCTCAAAAGAACTGGACTGTAGTTCCTATCAGTAAATAACCAGAGTTGGTTTAGTATTTCTTCCAACATTGGATTACAGAACTTTTAGAGAACAGCAAAAATCAAGAAAAATTGAGATTGTTTCTCAAATTCTGCAAGAAAAAGCTTCTGTTCACAAGCAGAGGAGGAGCCAGTCCTGCACTAAGGCAATAAAGGGTGCCTGTAAACCTGAGGACTCTTTCCCATGGAGAATGAAGACATGGCAGTACATCAAGAAGGCCTACAAACATTCAGCTGGAGCATCAACTACTTCCTCAGCTGGTGAGAGAGGTGCTTCTGTAAGAGAAATTTCTGCAGAAATACCCCACAGCATGCTCAGTGAAAGTGGTGAACATGAGGAAGATAGGGACAAGATCCTAGTACAACCAGAATTCCCAGGACTTTGGAGTCAGGAATGTGACTTGCACAAGGTAAATACTGTGATAACTCTTACAAGAAATAGAAAAGGGAAAAAGAAGTGGATGAGATACTTTTATAATTGACTCCTTGTGAACTTAGTCCTTAGAAAATGTTGATGGTGTCCATAAAAGTATCTTGATAGATTAGAAAAGCTTCATTTCCCTCTCCAGCAGTTGAGGTCACCTGAATTAATGACACTGGCAACTGCTGCTTTGGAACCTTACTTAAAACAATTTCACAGTTAAAATGCAGACTTTAAATTAGCACATACATGCACAGTTTCGGTTATAATGAGTACTGGATACTGTTCTTGTAGCGTTTGTTCTCTTAAAGAGAGAACAGTACTTCAGTTTTTGTTTGGAGGTATGTGAACACAAACTGATCACACTTCCTGACCATCATGGTGGTTTTTACGGATGTTCCTTATTAGATGCCTCAAGAAGAAATGGATCTAAAGCAACTGGCTACAAGGGTAGTGAAAAAAAGAATTGCTCAGAAAAAGAAGGAGGAATTCCCAACTGGAATTTTTGACATGCAAATAGTTTCTTCTCGTGACCATAAAGGATGTGCTTTCTATAGCAAGCCAAGCTGCATTCATTTCAAGGTTAGTGGTCATTCTGCAAAGGATCTCTAAAGATGATGTGTGTATCTACTGTATCAATGTCTTTGTCCTGGGTTCAGCAGCAGCAATCATTTCTCTCCTTAGGAGTTGGTGCAGTGCTGTGTTTTTGACTTTCAGCCTGGGCACGGTGCTGATAACACCGATGTTTTTAGTAGTTGCCCAGTAATGTTTACTCTGACCAAGGACTTTGAGTCTCATGCTCTGCCAGGGAGGAGGGGAAGCTGGGAGGAAGCAGTGACAGGACCCCTGACCCAAACTAACCAAAGGGATATTCCATACCCCACAGCATGTCATGGCTAATATATAAACTGGGAGCAGTTCCCAGAAGGACTAGATCACTGCTCAGGTCAGGCTGGGTATGGGTTGGTGAGTGGTGAGCGGTTGTGTTCTCTTCCCTTGTTATTTCCCTTATTATTATTGGTGGTAGCAGTAGTGGTTTGTGTTATACCTTAGTTACTGGGCTGTTCTTATCTCAACCTGTGGGGGTTACATTCTTTCAATTCTCCTCCCCATTCCTCCAGGAGCAGGGGGAGAAAGGGGAGAGAGTGAGCAAGCGGCTACGTGGTTCTGGACTGCTGGCTGGGCTTAAACCATGACAGTCTTGATCAAAATTCTGTTGCACTGGGAAGAAAAGAAGAATTTCTTGTTGTCTTTGATAGGTCTTCAGTCAAACCTGAAACAGTACTTGCCTTTTTCTTTACCAATCTCTTAGGTAAATCGTAGCCAGATTAAATCATAGAATCATAGAATAGTTAGAGTTGGAAAGGACCTTAAGATCATCAAGTTCCAACCCTCCTGCCATGGGCAGGGATGCCTCATGCTAAACCATGTCACTCAAGGCTCTGTCCAACCTGGCCTTGAACACTGCCAGGGATGGAGCATTCACAACTTCCTTGGGCAACCCATTCCAGTGCCTCACCACCCTCACAGTAAAGAACTTCCTACTTATATCCAGCCTAAACTTCCCCTGTTCAAGTTTTAACCTGTTACCCCTTGTCCTGTCACTACAGTTCCTAATGAAGAGTCCCTCATCAGCATCCTTACAGGCCCCCTTCAGATACTGTAAGGCTGCTATGAGTTTTCCATGCAGCTTTCTGTTCAGGCTGAGCAGCCTGAGCTTTCTCAGCCTGTCTTCATATGTGTCATGGTTTAAACCCAGCCATGCATCTTGTTCACTCACTCAATCCCCCTTTTTTGCCCTCCCCCTGCTCCCAGAGGGATGGGGAGGAGAATCAGAAGAATGCAACTCCCACAGGTTGAGGTAAGAACAGTTTAGTAACTAAGGTATAACACAAATCACTGCTGCTACCACCAATAATAATAATGATAAAGGAAATAACAAGGGAAGAGAATACAGCATCTCACCAACTACCAACAGATAACTCACGACACCCCTCCCCAACTGAGCACCGACCGAATACCTCCTTCAACCCCCCCGGAGCACTAGCCCTTCCGGGTAACTCTCCATTACGTCCTGGGCATGACATGCTATGGTATGGAATACCTCTTTGGTCAGTTTGGGTCAGGTGTCCTGTCTCTGCTTCATCCCAGCCTCCATTCCTCCCTGGCATAGCATGAGACTCACAAAGTCCTTGGTCAGAGTAAAACATTTGAGCAGTAACTAAAAACATTCCTGTTACCAGTTTTGTTCCCAACTGAAAGTCAAAACACATCTGCACCAGCTACTATAAAGAAGAAAAAAATGACTGCTACTGCTAACCCCAGGACATTATGGGAGATGCTTCAGTCCCCTGATCATCCTCATTGCCCTCCTCTGGACTTGTTCCAACACTTCCATGTCCTTTTTATGTTGAGGACACCAGAACTGTGCACAATACTCCAAGTGAGTTCTCACAAGAGCAGAGTAGAGGGGCAGGATCACCTCCTTCAACCTACTGGTCATGCTCTTTTTGATGCAGCCCATAAACTACTCAGTTTTACTACTTAGGTCTGTGCAGCACAACTATGGTAAAAGCATTACATGTGTAAATGCTACGTCTGTAATTCACACCAGCTGTTATGTTTGGTATTCCAAGGATTTTGATGTTGGTCAAGTCTACAAAAAGAAGATAGTCTTGATAAATGCATCCTACAGTGTTAATTGTTGCAGACTAGTGGGAATCAGTGAATGGCTCAAGGACTTCATCAGTGTTCAGTAAGTAAAATTAACTGTAGTCTAGTTGCTTGTTTTACCTTTGTACCGCAGCAGGAGATGAAACCAAATTCTGTAGCAAGTGAAACAGATTTTGGTAAATACATCTAAAATTGCTAATACAGTTATATTCCACTCCTGCGTGATGAGGAAAACAACTGTGTCTCAGAGGTGAGAAGCAAGAGGTTTACAGAGCCTGGGCTGCATGTCGTTGGTGATAGCAAGGGAACAGTCCCTGACTTGTGGAAAGCAGACCTGTGGTGGTTGCCAGCCTCAACACATAGAGAGCTGTTTTCACAAAAGACCATTTTAAAAAAGGGGAAAGTGCCTCAGTTGGTACAAAGAGGGAAAATGGGACCTAAGTTTCTTTCCAGGGAAAAGCAAATGTTTCACAAGCCACCATCCTTCACAGCATGATTCTGACTCAGTGTCCTGATGGACATTTTACTTGTATCATGGAGTCAATGGAATGAGGCACTGAAATGAATGTCAGTTTCCATTCAAGATGACCTTGATGCAGTTTGCAGCTACCTGCTTGGGGTTCCCTCTCCCCCCCCACCCCCCTTTATTTCCTCTTTGGACAGGAGAGATATTACAGAGCAACATGCAGAATGGGTAGTGGCAGAAGACTGATTCCTAGTTGTTCAAATAGGTGTTGATGACGTTACTGAGCCCCAGCTTCACCTGTTTGGCTAGTCTCTTCTGTAGCAGGAAGGCAATAATTTTTGCCATTTAAAAGCAATTTAAGACTTTCCGAGTAAAAGCCTCAGTAAAGAATCAGCCTTTGTAGTTTTACAATTGCAGCAGGGTTCTAAAGCTCACCATTAATCTGTCACTCATTCTGACTTTTCTTTGTAATTAATGCAAATGGGGGGAAAAAACAATAATCTGCAATTGTTCCCAGAATAGGAGCTGAATGTTTCATACATATCTCTAATTTGGAGTTTTATGTTAATCATCTCCATAGTTTTGACCCACCTGGCAAAATGTCTCCAGGAATGTCGTGTGAGGTATTGGTAACATTCAAGCCAATGGTGAGTGCACCTAAGTGCTAAGTTACACAGCGATGAGAATCCTACTATAGTCCACTGGTCTGATTAAAAACACTGTTAATTTAACTGTTAACAAGGAAACAAAATGCCTTTCTAGAAAAGGTGGTCCTTGAACAACTGCGTGCATGTTGGAGCGCTGTTGAATTGCTGATGAGGCACTTTCTAAGGGCATGTTTTAGAGAAGTGCTTTTCACTAAGTGTTCCTGAAGTATGTTATGAAACTTGCGCCAGATCAAAAGATTTATATCTCATGGCTAAAGCTGCCAGAGACTTTAAAGTGGAAATGTAGAATCTGTACAGATACATTTAAAAATATTTAAGAATTAATAAAAATATTTTTCATCAGAATACACAGGCTAAATTTCTGCAAAATACTTGGTTGGGATTTTGTTGTTGTTTCCTAGATAAATGAAACTCTGGAAGGAGAAGTCCTGTTTATGGCACAGACAGGTTCTTTTGCTGTCCCACTGAAATGTACAGCCAAAAGGTGCATTGTAAGTGACTGTTGAAAACTGATGACACAATGTTATGTTGTGAATGGAGGGAAGAGAAATAGTGGCTGGAAATGAGAGGCTTTTTCCCTTGGATATTTTGGAAATTCCATCCCAGACCTGCAGTACTTTAACTTCAATATCCTGCGTAGACAAAAATCACACAGGATCTTTCTATCTTTTCTAACATTTATAAAAAACATATAAGACCACCTTTCTTTCAGCATCTCAATCTTCTGAGAGTATGATAACAAATTTTAAGTAAAGAACATAATATTCTTACTGCTAAGAGATAGATCTACAGATAGCACTAACCTTTTTTAGCTACCTACCTTGTGGTACAAACTAATATGTAGTCACTGCATAATGTTAAATGCTGCTTGCATCCCAGCTTGGTACTAGTAGAACCATTTTTCTTTAACACAAGAGTAACAATGTTGAATTGGAATGTAAATATGACCTACTTCCAGAGTGACTACCTGAAGACTTATGCAAGCTGCTACTATGAACAGAATTTAACCTGTTTTTTCCATTATCTACACTGGACAGAAATGGAAGTGGTTCAGTTTAACAGGATGTTATAATGAACTGGCTTCTACAAAAAGCAGGAGGATACCCACAATTCATGTTGTTTTTTGATACCCTCTTTGAAATAAGAACTTTGAAGTCTTATTCTTGAAAAGGTGGATGCTCATTTAATGGACATAGCTGACTATCTAGGACAGTAGTAATTAATGGTTTATCTTACCACAGCTGGCACTAGATAAAGAGCTCATTGACTTTGGTAGCCATGTGGTGGGAGAGACAATTTCACAGACCATCAACCTGACAAACAGTGGAGCTTTGGGAACAAGATTCAGAGTTCTGGCATCAGCAGGTGATAGACATACAGAAAGACCAACAGCAGAATCAGCACATGGAAGAATGGTAGGTTCAAAAGCATTTCCCTAAATTAATAGCAAAATTACCCTCTCTATTGAGGGCTGTTACCTGAAAACTATAATAATAAATAGTGTTAAAAGTATTAAATTGAGAGCTCTCAAGCCAATAGGGGAATGAATGCAAATGATTGTAATATTGTGTCTTGTGGAACATCCCGTGTGGGGATGAAGCAGAGACTGTTGAAGAAACATACTGAAACTCAGATGTTTGTTGCACAGCTGACAAAACGTGTGGTATTAGACCTGCTCTTTGTTGTTCCTACAGCACATCAGTTCCAAATTTGACAAGAAACTGAGGAATCCTAAAGCTGTACTTCTCCATCTAGCAGATTATTTTAGGTGAAAAGCACCAAAAAGAAAAAAATCCAAACAAAGCCAACTACTTACCCACTGTGGTAGGAGCTCGTGCCTTGTGATTCCTGTGTTAATGACTATCATGGTCATGAATGTGCCTTTTTCCTCAAGTGTCTTATAGGTAGTACCCATAAATAGGTTTTACAGGCCCTTGACTGGAGACAAGATCACTATCAGGTTGCATGTTGTTGTTATGAGGTGCTTATGTAATTGCCTGTAAACACAATGCACACACTTCGTCTGTGTTCCATCAGTGCCGTCTAATTACTTTGGTTGTTGAAGAGCAATTGGTTCAGATGGTTTTCAAAATTCTCTGCTTGATAATCTAACCAATTTTTAAGAGAGTTCTAAGAAAAGGGCTGACCTCTGGAAACACTACCTTGAATAGTATGTGCAGGTAAACTGTGAAGTTGCTCACCACGGTGTTCGACTCTCATACTACACTTAAAACCATGGCTCAACTAAAAAATCTGTAAAAGTAAATACTGTATCCATGGTTCTCCTTCTGTATTCTATCTCTTGCAGGTATGTAATAAACAGAAATACAGGTTTAGCAGTCTTAGTTTTAACACTGAGCTGCCTGTGTTTCAACAAGAAAAATCTTGGTTCTGTTAATTGTGAATTAACTGATGTCATTTACCTTTTTAGGGCAGCCAGCAAAGATTAAATCTGCTCATTGACAGAGGTCTAGCAAAATGTGCAGTTTTCAGACAGTGCAACACATTTCTCCATTTATAATGTGGAACTGTTGCAAGAAAACATAAGTTTAATTTGCAGCTGCCTGATAAAATTGGAGCTGGTGCAATCTAGGTGAGCAGTCACAGTAGAAAATACGTTGTCTGTGTTTTCTAATAGGTTACTCAAAATCTCAGTGACTCTGTCCCTGAAAAGGAAGTCAGAAACAGTCCTGTGAATTCTGTGACTGAAGTGAAGGAACAAATTGGTCCTAACCATAGTGAAGGAATGTCCTACTGTGCAGCCCAGGTGGAGCCACAGAGGACTGAGACCAGCCTGAGCAGGAGTTCCACAGGTAAGGTCACTGGTCTAGAAAGTTGGCAGTGCAGTTCCTCGGTAAAGCATTATCCCTCTGTAGAGTTTCCTGTAAAGAACTGTGGAATTCAGTTTGCAGAGTTACTCAGTAAATTAAGTAGTTCATTGTTCTATTAGTAATGTTATCTTTCTTTGTATGCTGCCTCACAAAAAAATGACTAAAAATAATATACTGACACCATTATATCAAAAGCAGTAGCGACTCTCGCTTCTCATTAGTGATCCATAATTCAGTCTTAGAAGAATACAGAAACCAACTAGCTTACAGAAAATGCAAAATTGTCATCATTCTTGTCTCAGCAACTGAATACTCACTGCTCAGAATAGAAATCCACATGACAGGTTTATTTTTATAGTCTGTAATTCTGGGAACAAGGAAGCAGAAAGATGAACCTCCTCAGACATTTTCCATCTCATTCCTGATGTTTACTAGGTGCTTAATGAAATCCAGTGTGTAGAAGACACTTTCCTGATTTCTTTACATCTGTATTCTTTAACATTTTTTCTGAATATTGATCATTCCAACTTCAGGAAACTAAGAAGTTCCATGAAAAAAGTTGCATGTGTTTTTTGATTTTTTTTCAATCTGTGATCTGTATTGTGAAATGGAGTGATTCCATAAATCATGGTGGCTCTCCTGACAGAGCACATACCTTTAGAGATGTTTTCAGACCTTAAAACCAAATGTATATTCCGTGGCTGTAGCATGTGAATGTATCTCATGACACCTTGATCTTTTTCATGGTTAATGTGAAGCAGATGGTTGCCAGTTGGTTACAGCCATACAGTCCAGAATTAGCTTTGTCTCTTTCAAGATGCATCAGTTTAAGGCACTTTGGAGCCTCAGTGGAAGACTGTTTAATTAGAAGTATTTATTATTGCAGCTGTTTTGAAGATCAAGTGAAGCAACACTTCCACCTGCTTTGCAAGTCCTAGTCCTCCTGTCTGCATTGCCTCATCCCACTGAAATTGTTCTCAAAGCCTAGTTCATGCTTTCACCTGAGTTTTAATTCCTTGATGTAACAATCTTCAATATAAACTTCAGCCTATTGAAACACTAATACTATTACTCTGCAGTGGAAAACTCAAGTGCCTAAGATAGGCCTTTTGGACTAGGGCAAAGATGACTAAACAGATTTCCTTCTGGACACTTATTTCTCCATCACTAGTAAGTATTGTTGGATTTGCAGTATTGACCAAAATTGATGTACTTCTGCTCTGTTTGATATTTCCTAGTGAATAGATTTACACATCCAGTGTTGTGTTGGGTCTATATGTGGGTTGTTCTTTTTTCCCTAGAACATCTTGGTCAAGATATATTGAATTCCAGATTAGATCTAGACACAGACACTGCACATAATTTAGTGGAATTTTCTCCTGAAGAAACGCCAGTTGAAATTATACTTGGAAAGGTAATGAATATCCTGAGCTACAGACAGGACTTTCACTAGTCTAAGTCTATCTACATCAAATAAATTGCTTTGGCTTTGGTGGGAAATGCTGAAGTGCAGAGAATCATAGAATCCATTTTTAGCCCACTGGACTTCACTGTATCACAATTAATTCTTGAAATGAAATCACGTGACACATTTGCCCTTTCATTTGATTTCTAAAGACTTAATTTGAGTTGGAAGGTTCTGTCTACTGAATAGTGTGTTCAATCTAGTTACAGACTAGGTGTAGTAGACTGTATAAGTATATATCGCTGCTTTATTTCAGTACAGGTTTTAGCCAGCTGCAGTAATGCAGTCGTTTTCATTACAGACATATTATTTCTTGTTTAGGTTACTGAAGGTGAAATTGGACCCTTCAGCTCAGTCAAACTTCAGATCCTATTTGTGCCAACTATCCCTGGGGATGTGCAGACAGAGTTTGTGATCATGTTTGACAACTCGGACTGCAAACCAGTGAGTGATTTTGTGCAAGACTTGCTTCAAAAACATCGTAATAAAAAAGAGTTTTAAATCCTCCTACTTCTGCTTTCCCCAAGAATTAAAAGAGCTCAGAGTCCTACATTAGAAACAGGAGAAGGAGGGAGAGGACAGATCTATCTATACGTATTATAAGAAATAACAAGAAGGGGCCATGTGATTCTGTATTATGTGGTTTGATGGGAAGTAACATTGTAAATCATAGTCCTTCTTTCCGATGCAGTGTGGTTATTAAACCTGTGATTCTCTAAATGTAAATAATCAAGCTGTTCCTATTTTAGCAGACATCATACTGGAAAACATCTAATGCCTTGGGAACAGATACAAAGTATTCTTCTCTACTCCCAGCCCACATAGTTTATTTTTTTTTCTGAGATATCAGAATTGGAATTATTTAGCATGCAGTAGTGAAACTGATGCGTGAAAGCTGGAAGAGATGACAGCTTCAGATACCACTTCAGCTATATTTTGATTCTACACTTTATTGGAAGCCAAATTCTGCCTGAGAACGGTTCACAGGAACTTTCCAAAAAAAAAAAACCAACCCAAAACCTCCCAAGCAGCTCAGTAAGCCAGTCTTGGCTCTGCAGGTGGAGTCATCTATAGAAGGAGCTGCAGATGTGTACTGAAGGATCATCTCATCCAAGCCTGAGCTCTGTAGTCACTGCTGTCAGACCTGAGGTGGTTGTAGGAAGTACAGCACTGTGCTGCCATCCCTATGTTTCTTTGCTGGCTAAACAAGCTGCAGTCTCTTGAGTTTCTGCATTATGGCACGTTCACATAAGCTAGATAAACTTAAATATTTCTTTTTGGTATCATGGTCAGTGTGCTATTGCTTCATGTTCTCTGTCAAAGAGCCCAAACCAAAGTATAATTCTTTTTCTGGTGTGACATCATAACATCTAGGGTTTATCTTACAGATGATTTTCATAGATTTTCTTAATTAAAGAACCTGTTGCAGTATGACAAAGTATTTTACTCAGCTGTAGTTCACAGCAGAAAATCTTGCTCTGTCTAGATCTGTAAGAATTTGAGACCAACAACCCTAATAATTTATGTATTAACAGCTGCGTTTCAGTGCCATTGGAGTTTCTATGGATATGCCAGTTTGGGTGCCCAATCCCAACATTGACTTAAAAATCTGTATGTATGACCGACTCTATCAGGATTGTATTGTCATTCAAAGCAGGTGAGTGACCCTTTCATTATCAGCTGCCTGATATAGTAGCTGAATAATGAGATCTTAAGTCTTAGGTGATGCCTTCAGGTTCCTTTATGCCAGGCATGTCTTCTTGTCATAGGAAGCTAAAGAACAGTATGTGCCTTTCCACTCCTACAGGACACCCTGTATTGTGTCTGTTCTGTGGAATAACTGTAAGGCCCCCAGGGAATCATAACCCCAGAGTATGATTGTGTGGAATTTGCACACTAAATATCAGGGAGATAAATGTGTCTGAACTTAAGTGCATATTGGCTGTAATCAATTCAATCACAGAACTTTATGAAAGGATATTTGTTATTTCTCATCTCTTTTAATTAAAATCCATAGGAGATTATGATCTGGAAAGCCAGGCTCATGCCAATTGTTTATTGAGAAGGTCAATCACCAGTCTTTCCAGACTTGGGAAATGTTGCCAGATAAATCATGTTAGTCCTTTTGCATCTGCTATAACATGGGCAGGGTAAAATTTCTCCTTACCCGTATAGACCTTAAGCACTGCACTGGAGTGATGCAAACCTTGGAAGTACACATAGAGTAGTCAAACGGCAGTTTAAGGGGAGAAGTACCTGGGTGTTTCTGTAGTCCAAATCAGTAATGGCTGGAGACTTCTTCTGTTTGCACTGTAACATAAAAAGAATATTTTGGTTTATTGTCTCCAAGAGCTTTCATGCTATGAGAGTGTGTTTAAATGAACTTTTATTGTCTTCAGGTTTCTTTTCTCTACCTAATGCAGTCACTATTGCATGCTTTGAACAATTTGCATTTCTCGGATTCTATTTAAATAGGATTAGGGTGGGTTTGTGGGAGGATGGGGGAGAGAGTGGTTCTGTAGAAGGCATCCATTCTAAACCACTTAGTAGAATAACAGGCTGCAGAGATTCTTCACAGTTGGAAAGAATTGAGCAAAGCTGTTATCTCAGAAATTCAGCTTACAGATATGACAAGCTCAAGTTGTTATGTAAGTGATTTTATTTGGTCTAGATAACCCAGGCATAAAACTGGGAAGTATAGCAGCAGAATAACTCTTTTAATGAAAACTTAAGATTTCAAGGGACCCCAAAGATAGAAACTGTCAGATTTCTCACGGCAAAATTCTTAACAGAGGGAAAAATCCTGCTAATCCTTAGTGTGTGGTTTGTGCCTTAGTACCTTAGCAAAATCAAGTCTTTGATTTATCTCCCAGTTCTCCATAGCTAGAAAAAATTGTCACTGTTATACACATGTTTGGGCTGAAATTCAAAGTATTTCATGTGCTCGAGTATCCTGTCTCTACTTTTTATTCTGCAAAAATAGACAATATCCTCATTCAGACAGGGTACCTGAGAAGCTTCTTCCTCTAGTAGCTATTGACATTTTTCTGTAGCATGTATCAGAGGATTCCTTGTTGTACGTGGTACAACCACTTCTCAAACAGAATGAATTTCAGCTGTTGAAAATAGGTAGGAATTACTATCAGTCAAGAATAATTTCTTAGATTGGACTAGTAAGTAGCTGTATTTTAATCGCAACAGTGAAAAACTGGGGAAAGGTGGTCTGGGGAAGGTCTGTGACCTGGGACTGCTCAGACAAAGGATCCAGAGCCAAGGACAATAACCAGGCTAGCAAAGAGGCTGTCAACATACCACCAAAGAGAATAATTTGTTACAACAGCTTTACATGTGAACCGTGTATTCACTTCTAGAGTCACTACGGTGCTGTGTGTGCTAATGCTTGGAGCAACCGTTCACTGAAGGAGAGCAAAGGTACCGCAGCTCAGTTGGAAAGGCAGCTTGTCTGGCAACTGCTGGAAGCCTTAGCTAAGGAGTCTGAAGTTCAGATCCAGTAGATGTGAAATCTTATTTGCATAACTTCTAGAAAAGACGTTCTTTAATTAAATGTTAATTACATACTTAAATACTCCTGCTATTCAGGAATATTCTTACAAATTTCTGCTCCAATCCCTCACTAGTTACAGCAATAAAAAGCCAAAACCAACCAAAAAATAAAAATTCTAAAACACTGAAAGAATTCTTCAGATATTCAGGGAAAATGTGACCCAGACCTGAGAAAGGTGATGTGTTTGAATAGTCTTTTTTTCACCACCAGCACACACAAACATCTGCCAAAAGCAGAGCAGAAAGAACTTGCCTGCATCTTCTTGCTGCTGAGCTCTATGACACTTAGTCTATAGCAGATGTAGAGCACCAAGTTTTCAGGTTAGATAGCTCTGACATGCAAGTGCCCAGCAAGCCCTGTGAAATTGCAAAATGTAAGTTAATACTGGTTGTGTTTTGGGGTTGGTTTTTATTTTCTGGTCACATTGGTAACCAAGCAGTATAAGGGATGAAAAATCTCTTACCAGAATCCTGTCCAATACAAATCACTTTTCAAAGTATTTTCTTTGGCAGGTTATAATCTGCATTGCTTTAATGAAGTAGTATATACTTCATTATATACTTATGACAATCTTAAATTGTCAACAGTCAAAAATCATTCCTGGCTCGCAGTACCACATGCTGTAGCTGTTGATTTAGAGCAGACCATCTGGACTGACAGCTTGTAAACCAGTCCAGGAGAAGGAAAATGACAAGCTGAAATATTTGTAAACTGCTTGGCAATTTTGCACTTGGCCATGAAATTCCAAAGCAGGGTATGGTCTGTGGCTGTCACTGTGCTATAATATGGTCAGAATTCAGCAAAGAGGGAGATGTTTCCCACCTTCCAGTGCGCCATTCAGAGGGCAACCTGATCACAGGTTTTAGCAGGGGAACTGGCAGTACCAGTTTATCCCTACTGTGACTTCTAGCCCTGTAGAATCTCTGCTGTTAGAGAAGTTATGGGGGAACTGTGAATTCACATCTATTTAAAAAGTCACCACAGTTTTGGGGAGAAATGCCAAAAGCAGCAGTGCTCTCAGTGCATTTCAGGCATCAGTCAGCCCCCCACCTGAGCTTGAGTGGTTTTCTTGCCTGTATAGGTTTAAGTTTTGGTACTGAAGCTGTTGAGATAATTATGATGATAGTGAAGAGGTCTGGAATTCACAAACTTGGTACTTGTTGATGGTTTAGGTGTATTATGCTCTCTCAGGATCATAGTTTTGATTTTTCTGAGTACAGGCTGGGACATTAAGTGCTTCTAAGCTGCTGAAGCAAACTCCAAGAGCAAACATTGCTGAGATGGCAGCACAGGTACCCTCAAAGCCACCTAAGTGTGTGTGATCTGTTTGCAGAGCGAAAGCCACGCTACATTTGAAGTTTGAAGTATGCAAAGAATTGAGTAAGCACATGGAGCTGCTTCCAAAAACAGGTTACATCCAAGCTCAGGCATCCTTCAGTGTGCAACTGAAGTTTCTGCCCAGGTAACAACTTGAATCTTTTCAGTTTTTAAAACAGTGTGTGTAGGAGGCTGTCGGTGGAAAACCTGAGAAGATTTTCTTCTGCATTTCACACTGCTGATGTCAATGCAGTCCTAGTCTCCCCCTTTCTCCCTCTTAAGTTGCCAGTTGCTCAAGGAGGAAATTAACTTGGATCACACACCTGTGAGGAAATGCTCTTCCTGTGGTGACAGCAGCAGTGTGAATATCTTTGCAGTTGCATTCCTGGTAGGCTGTTCCTGTTTCTGTGGGAAGCTACTCTTATACAAGAGAGAGGTTATCTAGGCAGGTGGCTACTTCATGGATCACTGATTAAATAATTTCTGGACAAGAACTCCTGTGCTTGCTAATTAAGGTAAGAACAGTTGGGCTTCCTGTTCGTATCTCTCCTACCCATAGACATGTTTCTCCAAGATATGAATGTACTGATCTTGAATTTCATGTGGTATTTTACATAACATCTTCCTAAGGTGCTAAAAGCCTTATCCCAGCATTTCTTTTGTCTATTTCATGATACATATACATATACAAATGGAACTCAGTTATAGGAAACAAATAATTCAATTTTTCTTTATAATTTGAATAAAGAGCTACTGCTGACCACTGTTTACTTACCTCATCATTGCCATCCTAAAGAATTTAGCTGGACATTTATTTTCAAATATCAGTTAAATGATCTAGATCTTAGTTCTGGTGTACAGCCAGATACTCTAGAAGCTTCTTTGTTGATTGCTGCTGCAGACCTGCTGCTTCTGTCGTGTAGGTTATCGAGTCCTATCGATGTAAGTATATTTGGATTTTCCTTGATGCACTCAGCATCTCTGGATGCTAAAGTGATTTTGAAATTGTCACTAAGTATTCAAAGAACTAAGTATTTACAGTCCTTCCAACATCTCAAATCCTATCAGTGACCATTATGATGGCACTTTTCTGTTCTTAAACTTCAGATGCTGTAAAGCATGTTACACTTACTGAGTGGATAGAGGCATAGCCTGGATTTAGAATATTAATCTTCCTCAGAAAAAGGAGGAAGCTTCAGAAAGGAAATTTTATGAGATTATGGCATTTCTGGCATACAAAAAAAAAAAAGTGTCTGGCTATTTTGGCATACAGATCAGTTCTAAAAGCTCAAACACAGTGGGGAAGGGTGTGTGTGACAAAGGATGAGCTCGTTACAAGCTGATGTGAAGCACTGAGCTAGTGACACATTTCTGAAAATGCCTCCTCATTGACATGGTATTATAGGCTCTATTAATAAAACAGCTGTATTAGAAGTAACATGAAAGTAAAAAGAAACCCTCAGTCAGCAATCCTCAGTGAGCAGTTAGATGGCTGAAGGCTGTTCTCCCAAAGACTCTGGGCACTGAATCGCTCACTCAGATGTGACCATACTCACATCTTTCTGGGTGTCAGAAGCAGGCTTTTTCTGTTTATTTAAAGGCAAATTCTCTAATGTGCTGACTTTCAGAATTCCCAGATACCACGTGTTTTAGTTCTTCTACATTTGGAACTAGTCCTGCAGATGCTGGCAGTCTAAATCTGATTTGTCTTGTATGCTTCTTTTTAATTTCTTTAAAGCATGTAAAGGCCATTTTCAGAGAACTGGCTGAAGGATTTCAGTATCTTTCCCCCAAGGCATAATAGCTAATTTAGAGTCCATCATTGTATAGGTACAGCTACAATTATTTTCTTTCCCTCTGGATTATTTTGTAATAGATTAATTTCTTCTACTATTCTGATGTCCTGTGACAAAGTGAAAACTGATTCTTTATTCCTACCCTGTGTTTAACACCAGTTCCCATCTTTAAACAAGTTAGCAATTCCTTTGAAGATCACCTAAAGTCGTAGTCCAGACTTGCAGAATAACCTCCAGCAAGATTTCAGATCACCATGGTGACCGAGTGGGTGGTATTTATTATTCATTAACTGTTCTTTAACAATACATTAAAAAATTGCATGTAATACAAGCAGTAGTAGTAGGAACATTATCACTGTGAGGACCTAAGAACAGGAAGCGATTTACCCTGGTGCTGTAAGACACTATAAATAGACCAGCAGAGCTAAAAATTCAGCAGCTTTTGTATTGTCTTGGCTTGAAGCTCTAAAATAGAGCTAATGGTAGCAAGATGCTGCAGCTACAGAGAACCTGTGTTTCTTATAAATCACTGCTCTGATAGATAATCAGACACTGTTGTTCTCCAAGTTTGTTTCACTTTATGACTGTGGTTTGTGGTGCAATTGGTTCTGCCTCAAAGTGGCTGATAGTTAACTGACACGAGTGTCAAAGGGGAACGATTGCCTCAGTGGGGTTGGGTATGCGCTGTGGTTGCAGGAGGTTTATATTCTGATTATAAAGTAAGCTTTACATTTTTCAGCATTTCAAATGAGTGGGTGGCATTTTAAGACAGTGTAAATGGATGCAGAGTGCTCTGAATGAGCTCCCTGCAGCTCCTGTGGGTCAAAAATCCTATATTTTAGGAAAAAAAAGCCAACATGAACAGACAAGGTCAATTGTTCCAGCTTCATTGCATTATTCCCCTTAGCTAGAAAATAATCAAAGTATTTTTATGCAACTGAATGTAGTTTTTGATCTTTAGGCACTCTCTTCCTCAAGATGCAAGGAGCTATTTTAATGAAGAGACAAGAATTCTGGAGGTTCCAGTGACAGTACTCATTGTGGATAAGGTTGGGGATTTTTCTTACACTGGTTATTGGGCTGATAATAGATGTCAATTATTTTAGAGAATGCTCACTTAATGATACCTAGTCTTAGATGAATTCTTTGTAGGTCCTACAATAACAGTAAAAATGGTAATAGCTTTAAGTGGTAATATAGATTTGAGAGTGTCCTCTTGCCAGCATGTTTACCTTAGGGAAAGTTAAATCCTTCTTAGTCAGCGCTCATCCATTCCCTGGTAGTTTGTTTTGTACCAGAGAGTCATCAGGTACTGTAGCACAATCTTACTATTCTGATCTGTACTGCAGATGCAGCGTGTTCTTAGAGTTGACATTCCTTGGAGATGCAGGTATGATTGCATCCTAGCATAGAGAATTTGAGATACAGGTATTATTATTTTAATGTTGCTTATCGAAGAAGCATTTTTTATTGCTTATTTTTGGAGAAAAGTGAGGCTGAAGTTCACAAGATACGTATGTTACATTTATATATGTTATTGTCAAGGAATAGAGTAATGTTTTTGCAGTTATCTTTTTGGATGGTATTTCACTTAAATCCTACCCTTACAATGCTACAGATGGAGGGGTTTATCCTGTGCTCTTTCTTGCATTTGTTTCAGGCTAAAAAAGTTAACATTACTGTCCATGCAATAGTTACTACTTCTGATTTGGAAATCAGTCCAGCACAAATCAATTTTGGATACTGCACAGTCTATGAAGCTGTGCGGGCAAATGTTGTGCTAACAAACAAATCCATCTTGCCACAAGAGTTTGGATTTGTGGGGCTTCCAGAGGTATGTAGCTATCCCTCACACACCTCTTCTAGAATCAAAATAGATTTAATTATTATGAAAACATGTTTCAGTGTGAGTGTAAATAAATCATAACTGGTTCTTGCAAACCAACGGAAATGCTTCTGGCTGCAGCACTGTGGAAACACACAGGCTAGGGTAGTGAGCAATATCACTCAGTTTGCATCCCAAGGCCCAAACACTTTCAAGCAGAATAGCCATTCCTAAACTGCTTGTTAGGAATCATCCCTGATAAGCCCTAGGTATTTCTGACTGACTGTAGGTTGACGTGGCAGCAGAATTAATCGCAGGAGCTGCTAGTTTTGTGGGGGCTATGTCTGCTGAGCTAGGTGTTTTTTGCAAAACATTAGCGGTTTCAGCTTCATAATAGTATGATGATCAGAGTGTGAAATGGCTTGGCATATTGGAATCAGAGCTAGAGCAACCTGACATTTAGGGAGAGGCATTCTCTCTTTCTCTGCTGTTGTGGGTATTGAAGTCAAGGAGTTGGCTAAAAGAAACTGGTATTTTCAGCTTCCTAAAGCTTTACTTCACAGCATGTGTTTCCTGATTAGCTAAAGATTAAGCTTTAGATTAAAATGTGACATTCTTGAATCAGCATCAACTCAAAAACAAACCAATGCCCATTTGTAGATATTAAACTGGTTCTCGTCACTTCAGTATCTGCACATCACATGGGAATTGGCTCCTCAAAGATAGCAGGGAAACTTGAGATTTTGATCATATTTCATTCACTTGTCTATAGAGACTAAAAAAGCATCATTAGAGAAGGGTGAATACTGTGGATAGTAGATTCACAGTGGGGAAAAGATTCCACTGAAGTCTGTGTTAATGGATTCAATGCCTTTCAAGTTACTTTGAGATAAGAAAACTGCACATCAGTCAGACAGTAGTCACTGACTCGGATGTAAGCTTCTCACTAGAAGATTTTCTGTTTCCCTGATGCTTGTACATTTAATAACAAAATGTTCTTATCTTGCATGTAATGGCTTATTTTAATATATTAAGAATTTGATAATTTAACTTTTTTATTATTTTAATAACAATAATTTCTTATCCTGCCATTTTTAAGTTTGTTGAAATTCAGCCCAATGATGGATTTGGAATTCTTCTTCCCCTTGAAAGCCTGACACTGGACATAATCTTTAAAGCTAACAAGGCAAAAGATTACAGCTTTGAACTAACCTGCAAGTCAGAGATTAATAGGTATGTTAAGAAACTGATTAAGTAGTAGGTTATGTAGAAGTCTAAATCACACTGGATTTCTACTGTTAAACTAGTTCAGAAATTAAATCCCTGCCTACTCTGCAGAGGTAAAGCTAGGAGGAGTATGTGGGACAGGTAGGGATTCTCTGGTTAGCTAGAACTGCTCAATGCCTGTTAGCTTCATCCTTCATTTAAGTATCTAACTTTAGTGAGGTTACTTTTCCTTTCCCATCTGAAGTTTATCCTTGTCACACATCCAAGCTGCAAGTTTGCCCCAGGTTATCCTAACCTGCAATGTTCTGCTTGCATTTTTCAGCTGAATTGCTGAAAGTTTATATTATTGTTATCATTATTATTATTAATATTTTAAAGGCTTCATACTAAACTATTGCTACTAAAATAATGATGGCATAAACTTTGATTTGACTGGATATATTTCCTGAAGTTCACAGAGGAAGAATTTGAACAGGGACTCCAGCCAATTGTGCATTAAAAATAGATAGTATTATTGTTCATCTTTAGGCAAAATTCCCATTGTAAGCTTGAAATTTTGCTTAAATAGGGACTACAGGATTAGTTCCCTATTTTCTGGGCTGATTAAGAGACTATTTTATGCTGAGACAATTTATCATGTGCTTATTTTTAGACAATTCAAGCTGTCATGCAGAGCTGTTGGCGTCCACCCACCTCTTGAATTGTCTCATTCCTTGGTTCAGTTTGCTGCAACGGCTTTAAATAGTGTGTCTACAGCAACACTGTATGTGATGAATCCCCATGTGAGCATCAACCATTTTACTCACAGTGTCCCAAGGATTGGCAATGGGGAAGTTGCCCCTGTTGGACCCACTTCATTTGAATTCTGTGTGCCAGAAGACTGTCCAGTGACAATAACACCTTCTGTTGGAACTGTGTTGCCTGGGAAGGTAAATTGACTTTAAACATCAGGTGTTCTGCCAGATCTTTTGATCAACCACCTCCCTGCAAATGCTGTCACTTGTAAACAAAGGTCAAAATGTAAATTACTATTAGAACAGCTGGAATATTTTCTGTTGTTTGAAATAATGGTTTAAAGCAGACTCGAGGGGTTAACCATTGAATCTGGCTAATGCTTATGGGAGTTTTCACCCTGGACATTCTTTTCCCAGTGTCGTCATTATGATTGGTTTGATGAATGCTGAGAGATCAAAAATATTGGCCATGTAAAACCAGCCTGCTGTGACACAGGGGGCATCCAGAAAACTACAAGTGGCCTTAACCTCAGTATCATTTTATTCACTGGAAAAAACTTTTGTATTTGTGAATTGTTTGTTGTGATGTACATGCTCCTGTTGAGCTCTGTAGGTGAAACAGATTTTGAGGGCTGAATTTTGCCAACCTTCTTGTGTGCTCTCTCACTCCCAGAAAAGCTTGATTCAAGTGTCCTTCAGACCAACACTTTCAGATCAGCTCATCAGAGAAGAGGCAGTTCGGAGGCTGTGCAGAGCAGCTGCAGCAGGGGCAGAAATACAAGTAAGGGATGCATGTGCTGTTGGGCTGCTACTTCCAGATATTTGTTTCTCTGGATGGTATTTTTATCATAAAATCATTTGCATATTAATGAAGCCCAAACTCATGATCCATCTAGGACTTGCTTGTAAGGGACAAAAGTAGGACTGTACTTTGCACTTAATGTGTGTTTTGTTTGCTGAGCAATAATCTTATTTCACACTAACAATTTCAAAAGCATTCCTAGAGGATTTTCTTGCAAATGCTTAGTACAAGTACTCTTAAAACCCAAAAAGTCTCTACCCTTCTCGCAGATTGACAGCATACACAGACACTGTATGCAATGCTGTGGGTCGCTGAGTTCAAGTGAGCCCCTATGATTGTCTTTAATTATGAAATAACTAGGGAAAATTCCCGTGAGAGGCGTAGTCTCTTGCTCCTCTACTTCAATAGGGGAGCTCTCTTTTTTTTAAGAAGGGGTAAAATATGCCTATACCAATTTAATTTTACCTAATGAGAAATGTAACTACTGTATCTATGGCTTCTTCCCATGATCCTGCTGCTGTTAGGATGCTTCATACCCTTTATCACCTCTCTGGTTCTGTATCCTTGGGCAAGGGACCATGTGTTTGTAAACTGATGTCTTAACTAGATTACTGCTGGTCACCCTCAGTGTGTACTGTCTTTGTGTGTGCATTTGCAGATAAAGAAGAAAGATGAAAAGAGAGGGGGAAAGAAATTAAGCATGAAGAAATTAAGCGTTTTCATTACCAGACAGCAGTCTTACAGACAGCTGGTAAGGGATGGAAGCTGCAAAAACCTGAGTTCTCCATGCAGTTCTGAGCAACCAAAACCTGAAGACTTAATGCCTGAGTAAGTCAACAAAAGCATCTTGTACTACATAGACAATATTCTCCTTATAAGTAGTTTAATAAATCTACTAAAGCCAATAGGTAGACAAGAAAGCAAAGTGTAGAGAAAAAATAGCTTTAGCTGTGTTGCAAAGGCTGTTTCCAAAATTAGCACTGCTTTTAAGCCACACAGCTGTACCCTCTCATGTTAGCACAGAATCCCTCTTTGCATTGGAGAGACTGAAGACTCCAAAGAATGTCTTGGGAAGTAAGGGAATTTGGCTGAACCAATGAGGGTGGTGTTTTAAAGGGCAGTGAGAAAGCTGAACTTAGCTACCAAATGAAACTACTAGCAAACAGGTCTAAGAGAGCTGCATAACTTCATCCCAGATGGAAGCCATCCAAGGGCCCACATCCATGGGGTAGTTTTACTTTTGGGGGGGCTTATCGAGTTCATCATATTATTCATGGTTATCTGTAGTCCTGGAAGTGTCAGAATGCTGTAAAATGTGCATTTTAAATAGTCATTTTACAATATGTGTCCCTCAGTGAGGATTAACATCGATAGTAGAGGCTATCTAAAACTTGGGTACCTAGAGGCAAAATGACAGCTGACGTCCTTGTTTAACATATAATTCACTTTTTCAGACCCACACTTCTGCTTAATCTGAGGAATTTAGCAGTGTTTGGAAGTAAATACATGCTTAAACACCAGGTGTTTGACTGTGCTTGATGTTAGGCATTTTTGTCTAAAATCCCGTGTTCCTTGCAATCTATTCACTGTAATTTTTAAATACAATATACATATTATTTTTATGACTTGTGCTGAAAGTAAAACTCCCATTATGAAGCATTCTTTGGCACATTGAATTAGAGAAATGCGATAATGTGTATTTACATATCACTGTCATGATGTAGAAGTAGTTGAAGCCACTGGAATACTTCAAGTATTGAACATAAGGATCATGCTGAGAATTTTTAGTCTTTCGTATAAGATCTGTTTTACCTGGGGTTTTAATTTTTATTTTTTTTTGGTAAGAAAAACAAACCACTTTGTAGGGTTGGGTCCATTACTGCACATCAAAAAAGTCATTGAGATTCAGTTACCTTCAGTTGTGAATGCATGACTAAGAAACAGTAAACACAAATAGCTCAGTAGATATTTGATTTGGGTTTTTTTCCTTGCTCTGTCACTTACTGAGATAATTCTTATTCCTGGATTTTCTAGTTCTGAGGCCTATATGGCAGCCCAGGCTTTCCTGATGAGGACTTTCAGTGGGAGGTTTGAAAAATACATCATACCGTGCTTTGTTGCAAGTGGACAAATCAATGAAAAGACAGGCTCTGAAAACTTAAGTTACAGGTAGATATTTGCACTTCATGATAGTTCAGAAATTCAAGGGGAAGTGGTGGGCATGTTAATTTACTTCTTTGGGGAGGAAATAAGTTTCTGATCTTAATTACTTTGTAAGTCAGTGGTAGAAACTCATGCTTACAACCCAGTAGTTGGGTAAAAGTCAAACACATGAAATTAAAGCAGCTTAAAAGAGTAAGCATGTGGAAAACTTAAGCCAGATGTAGCTCATCTTTCTGCTTAGAAAGATAAAAACCAGCCACCCCGGATTATGTATTGTTTTGTAATACCAATTTAATGATACTCTGTGACATGAGCAGAATACGAACAGATTGCTGACAATGTGTTTCTTTATCATCCAAAAGCAAGTAACCTTTTATTGTTTCTCTAGTCCCTACAACACTTTGTATTTGGAGTTGCACTGTCCAGCTGTAGCCCCATCTGTTGTGGTCACTTCAAATAATGGGAAGAATACTGTCGATTTTGGTGATGTTGCAGTAGGTATGAAATTTGAATTCAAGTTTTGAGTTTTCTCTATCTGACATTTTTTTCTGAGTGTGGTTTTGCATTTCCTTTTACATTGTTCAGTTGATTTTCAAAAGTCAGGATAGAAATTAGCCCTGTAGTAGGTGCTTAGGTGGAAAAGTAGAAGCCTATCTGGCCAGCTGAGGCACGTGAAAAAGCAGACTCAATCCCAAAACATGGAATTGGAAGCTCTGTAAGTGACTGTTGAAATCTGGAAGTGTTTTGGTGAGCTTTGACGAGTGGATTAGTCATAGAAATTGAACAAATGTTTGGGCTTGGTAGAAGCATGAGTTAAAGGAGAAATGGTAGTGCGTGAGTGAGCAGCATCACTTCTTCAAATGTTTTCATTCCTGTCAGGCCACAGAATGATGAAGCAACTTGCAATACAGAATATCTCCCCAAAGAAGCTGGAAGTATCCTTGTTTGGAACACAGGAGTTAACCTGCTGCTCAGCTCCTTTTTAATTCGACTCTCTATTTGGAGGAGGAACTGTTTGACACTAAAGCAAGTAGGAGGTAGCAGATTTCAGACTCAATACATTTCTTTCAGAGGGAGGCAGAAAGTAACATGAATAATGTATTGGACAAACCAAGGGGACCTACTGGAAAGTGAGTTCAATTCTACCCTTTTTAACTGGAAATCATTCTGCACAGATAGAGCCAAACCTGAGAAATGCTTAGCCATCTTCCAGAGACTGTATGGTACTGATGACTCAGCTGGTTTTGAGGCAGTATTATGCTCTTCTTTTCTGAGTTACTGTTCTCTGTAAAAGCTTATTGATGTAACTTCAGTCTGAGCAATACTTAGAATCTGTTCTTGTATCCTTTTCCCCACTCATTGTTTATAAACTTTTCCTTGAGCTGCACAATTTCAGTTAGGATTCTCAGTTCTGAATCCCAATGGTCCCTTCCTGTTGGTCAGACCAGTTGGAATGCTTGAGCCAGGTGAAAATAAACCCCTGATCATCTCTTTTTGTCCCAGCGAGAATAAATGGGTGAGTAAGATACAACAGTAATGGGGGGGGGAAAGGAAAGACAAAGAGGCTGTGTGGTGTACACATACTACTGACTGGGATGAAGCTGTATAATAGGAAAAACTTTGCTGCCTGTGCCTACCCACTCCTAACATTTTGATCTTTGTCTGTGCACTAAATCCATGCGTAATGGACCATTTGTGGGAGGGGGGCAGTTGGAAGGGTGAGGGATGTCTTCCTTCCAGCACCTGGACTAACACAAACATCCTCTGGCAGTCCTTTGAAATGCTGGAAATCCGTGCAGCAGAAACCAATCTAACCCTGAGTGTCACTGGACGTGGGGTGACACCATCAATTGTTTGCTCTGTGGAAGAAGTACTCGATATGGGCTATGTCATAGCCAAAGAGAAGGTGACTTCCATATTCAAGGTAAATTCCTCTGTACTGAACTAAAAGCATGTCAGTAAGTTTTGTAAGGAGGAAGAGGAGTTCTGTAGTTTTTAGTCCAGCAGAACACAAGGCCAAGTGGCAAACTGTAGACAAGAACACACCTTTAAAGGAAGTCTGGCAGTGATCTGGATCTGGTGCTGAGACAGTTTCAGGATGAAGGTTATGAAACTGTGCAGGGGTGATCTACTTAGCTGCTGCTGTCCTGCCTGCAGCCTCTACACAGAAATAGAGCCATAAAAAATGTATATTATATATATATTTAAAAATATATTTTCTTTTTCATTTTTATATATATATATAAATATTTTCTATAAAATAAAAAGAAATTATCTGTGAGAGCTTTATAGATCTAGTCAGCATACAAAAGGAATTAAGACAGAAATGGCTCATCTTTTATCACTGCTAGAAATACTTGCCCTCTTTCTCAATTCTGCCCATTACTACTGTCCCAAATGAGGCTGTACTGAGTCCACACAAAGCAGTGGCAGGGGTACATGGGTGAAATGCAAAACTGGTCCTACAAAGGGCACACAAGGGTCTGTCACAGTGCAGCTGAAGGATGTTTAACCAGTTCACTCACTCATATACTGCAAATTCCACAGACTCAGAAACAAGCCAAAATCTTCTCCTCTCAGTTTCTGTCCCAGTACATCAATAACCAAAATATATTATTTGATGCAAGACTCTTAAAAGGAGCCTAGTCCCCGTTGTTGGGTGCAGGGCTGACATGACACATCATGGGTAGCAATAAAATGTGCTTTCAGTGGCACCTGAGCACACATTAAAGCAGTAATAAATAAATTCAGTGAAATTAATTCAGCCAGTTCACTAACTGTGGATCCTATGGGCTTGGGAATTGATTTTTCTTAATGAAACTGCTCCTGTGTAATTTAATGTCATCAGATACAGAACACTTCCATGATGACCCTGCGATACTCCATCCAACTCGATTCACTTTCACCAACAAGGGACAAAGATCGGCAGAGGCTTCCGTCCTTTATTACATCCTCTTTGCAAAGAACAGAGCTTGTTGGTAAATTTGTCTTTTAGTCTTGTACCTTTGTTAAAGGCTCTGAAGTACAAAGCAGCAATACTTTATCCTGTTGGATTTACACAACTGTCAAAATCGGAGGCATCACATCCCCAGAATTAAAGACACAATTTTGTTTCCCAGTAGGAGCTACACTAGATTTTTCAGTATGCTGTGGCTGTAAATTCATGCAGCCTGTGCAAACATCCCTAAGTAAAGAGAGGCTAGTGATTGAATATAAATAAACACACACAGTAATTGCATATTAAAGGTTATATTTAGGGGTGTCCATCTCTGTAGAAACATATTAAAATATAGGAAGGCTTTGGTGATGCTGCTTCAGTTCCTCTAGAGGTGAATGCAGTAGATTTGTAGATAGCTTTACTGGATGTTTCTAACACCATGTTTTGCTGCAAAACCATGCATCAAGCTTATTTATTTGCTATTTCAAAAAATTAAATGAGTTTAAAATATATGAAGAAGCAAAATGAAGCTGTCCTGCTCTCCTCCTTATTTCTATCCTCATTTTTATTTACTAGGAACACAGAACTATAACGGCCTAAGTGTGTTCAGCATCTTTCCAACAGAAGGAGAAATTGTTGCTGGGAAGAGTCAGGAGTTTGTTGTTACTTTCAGTCCTGATCACGAAAGCCTGTACTATTCTGACTGTCTCAAGGTTGTACTCTTTGGCAAGGTGAGACAATCAAAATCCCTGGATTATGAAATCAAAGTCTAAATATGACCTGTAGTGATTTTCATCAGTGTGGGTCTTAGTAGAAGTTTCAGACAGTTATATATGGTGAACAGTATTCAATTATATCTAGCAGACATAATTCATAGGCGGTAATATCTTGATCAGGTTAACTGATGTAGATATGAGATGGCAGCTTTGGGGCCCACTGGCTTTTCAGGTTTTAAATAGTCAGTTATTGATGGCAGCAGTGAGCTGGGGTTCAGTCCTGTTTTCTGCCAGCTGTCCACATGGTGCAAATGTGAGGCGATGGGAGGTGGGCTGCTGCCATGCTGCTGAGCACGGCTCCAAGTAGGTTCTCTGCAAGTAGTGTTTAATGGTAGTGGAGAGCAGAGTTGCACATGCATGGTGCCACTGGCAGGTGCACCAAGCACCAGGGAGCTGCTTCTGCAGTCACACAGCATGAGGAAGGAGGTTTCCATCTGTAGAACAGCCACTGAGCTTAGATGAAGCCCAAGTCAGGATATACAGGCTGGCAACACAGCAAGGGGCTTTACTCCACATCCAAAGAGACTGAGCAAAAGTTAATGAAGAGTGCCAGCTAAGGACCATTGGCAGGCACTGCAGACACGGAGCACAAACTGTCTCTGAGCAAGTAAGTTCTATTTCTCCCTGTACAAGGTTGGTATTTCCAGATGATCTTTGGAATTGAAGTTAAGAATGCAAATCAGAATAAGATGAAGATGAATGGAAACTGGTCCTAGGTTACAAACTCTAGCAAAGTTTGGCAGCACATAAGTTTTGCCTCTTTTAGTGGCTTTAGTATAAACAGCTTTTCCAGTGCCCTCGTAAGGTTGTTTCCCAGCAATGAGGGGCTGTTTAAAACAAGAGTGGACAAGGCACAGGAGATATGTGGGGTTGTTGCAGTAGAGAACTGGCCCACTTAGCATCTGTGTAGTCAGGTGATGTAATAATTTCTATGCAACTGTTGCTGTTGTGTCAGTTTTCGTGCTACATAGATACCTTACACTGAAACCTGTGTTTGAGGCATTCTTGTCCTGCACAGGAAATAGCCCATGTGATTCACCTAAAGGGTGCAGCCAGAGATCGTCCAGTGTTTGTGGAAGGGGGAGTTCCACTGGATGTACCCACTGAGTCCCTGGCTGTAACACCACCCCTGTCATCACAGGGAGCACCAAAAGAAGGTAACATCACACTGCTTCATTACAAAACAGGTAGTGACAGGACATGGCCATGTTCCTCATCCTTTCAGAAATAGTAAATTAAAGTTTCCCAGAATCAGAACAAATAAGCATGATGGGATAGCAGGAAACTTACATTTAAGGAAAGATTTTCTCTTCATTTTAATGCAGTTGTATCTTAATAACCATGTTTTCTCTTTGCAAGTTACCTTGCAAAGTATTGCTACAATTTAATTGCACTACTATGAAGTATTAAGATGTATTTGCTTTCTGCACTTCTGACTTGTATTAAATGTTTATATAATAATTTCATACATTATAATGTATCCTGGACTTTCCCAATTGTATAGTTACAAAACAGGCATACTTTTGGGAGGTTGAATTTATCCTTCCTTATTTTCTCTGGACAGGATCTGTGTTTACAGATGGTGCATAAGCAAATCCTAGTTCCTGAGTTATAAATAAATCCAAGCATATACAAGTAGGAATATCATACACACAGCCTATGTGCTATGGGGCTAGAAAATTAGTAGGAAACTTGATAGATTTGCAACTACAAATTATGCAAAACTTCTTTGTGCTTAATTCTTCACCAAGTCTGTAAGAAGGATCTCCCTATCTACACCAACTCATGAATTTACCACAACATAACTTCATTTCGAACCGTCCTGGTGCAAACCTATAGCTGTTCCAAATTGATACTTGCCCAGTTGTGACTGTATCCAAGTGTACTTGAATTGACTATGTTTAGAGCTGCAAGAACCAGTGAAGTGCATTCTCCTTGCTCTGGAGTACATGGATGGAGAGAGTTCTTCAGCACCAGCAGTGACAGAGCTGAGGATTGGAGCTATACAGACAGCTCGGTTTGCATTCAAGAAGGTGAAGAAAATAAAAAATGAATTAAAAGTGCTGTTTTATGTCAGGTGCCGTAAGGAATACTGAGAGTACAGATGGCTCTTGGTCCTTTCTGTCAAATAATCTGTAAATCAAAAAGTACAGCTTTCAGGGTTTCTGATAAACTGTACATTATAAAAGCATCAGTGTTGGAAAGGTAACTTTTCAGGGGTTAGTATGAGGAATCAGTAGTGTCATTTGAAGTCGGCAACAAAATTTAGCAGCTTTTTCTCCTAAATCTGAATACATTTTGAGCACAGAGGTGGATTACAGGTCCAACCCTGTGTTTTTAGTGTAGTATTTTGTGACAGCTTGAAATGTGAGTAAGATGGGTACTCGGAGTTTCAAAGGGTGAAAGTAGTATGGCAAGCAGCAGCATCTGGGCAACGCTTTCTTTAATAAGCAGCCCTGGTGCGGGCTGTAACGGATCCTGTGCGTGTCCTGACCTTCGCAGCACACAGAGTTCGCCTTCCATGACCTGCCGCTCCTTCACCAGAAGGGATTCGCTGTTGAACCTGCGCAAGGAACTATCGAGCGGGGTCAAGTCAAACGCATCCGTGTTTCTTGGGTGCCACCTGCTGACTTCTGCGTAAGTTACACTTGGTGTACACTTGGTGTACGGCATGTGGCGGCTGTTTTAACTGAGTTGTACCAGAAACGCAAAAGGTGGTCTTGAGGCCGTCAGCGGTACAAGCTGTTTTGACACATGTAGTTACCAAAGGGAGCATAGGCTGGTAGAAACACCGATAGGAGAATAAAAGTGGAAACAACATGTTTGATTTGGAGGCTTGCAACCTCCCCATGGATTTGCATTTGGTGGTGTGGTGAAAAGATGAGCATTAGTCACTTGCACCTTACACAACTGAGTGACCTGTGAGAAGTTATTCTGCCTTTTATAGTGCCAAAATGCTGATGATGATAACTCAGACACAGCTCTGATCACACTGACATGAGCTGTTCAAGAAAACCTGCTGACACAGAGCTAAGTTTACATGGATCATTGTGCCACAACCTTCATATTTCTTTGGTTGTGGGCTGCCTTTTCTAGAAGTGAGTGGGGCTTTTTTATTTTCCACTTCATGAAGTGCTTTATGAACTCCATTTCTTTGGCTGCTTTTGCCTTTTTGTGCTGCAGAGTCTGGGTGTGAGACCCAAACGTCTCTGTGGGGCTGTGTTTGTTCCTCCTGATTCATCTGCTTGGACATCCCTGGAGACTGAAAGAATTTACCTCCCTTGCTGTTGTTATGAGCTGTGTGGGAGGGCTGAATGAGTAGCTTGTTCCAGAATTAAAAGATTGCTGCTATCATGTGCAGAAAAGAAGATGTAAAATTCCTGGCATGATGTATCAGGTTGACATCGTGCCTCTTGGTAACCACTGGCTGTTACACAAGATCTAACACTAACTCATGTTTAACGGGACCCATTTCTTTCCCAGCCCTCACTGCAGCATACTCTGTTGCTGCTGTGCCCAGCAGCCATGGTTGTAATGTGGTGATGCTATCTGTAGCACTTTGGACATGGAATACTTGGTCATTGCCACTTTACTTACTGTACTATGGGCATTGTGTGGGGATGTAAAAGAGCCAATAGGGTGGGATAAAGGATAATCTGTAGCTGTAAGTGTGCACCTTACCACTGAGATGGAAAATACATTGTTTAGACTGTGATAACTAATCTGTCCTATCTTAAAAAAACAAACAAGCAAACAAACCACCTTTGGTTTTATGTATGGATTTTTTTGTAGGATGATAACCCTCCACTTGTGACAGCCCTCCTGACCTTAAAGGGTGACGTTAAGGAATCTTACCAAATCCTCTTCATGACAAAAATTGTGTCTGCATATGCTCTCACCGAGTGAGGGAACCAAGCTAAGTGAAGACAGAGGCCTGTATTACTGGGAAGTCAGTGGATCTCGGTACATGGGAAAATTTCGAGACTGTTGCAAATGTAAAGGGAGCCAGAGAGGTGGGAAGGAAGGTGACATTTCTTCTTTTGTCCTGATAAAATTCTACTTGTTTTCAAATACTTTAAAATACTTCTTGTTTTCAAGCTGGCTCAGTGGCAATAATCTGGTGGTAGAAGAAAGAATTAATGAGGGCCCCAAGCAGAGACATCTGCTGTGTTAATCACAGGGTCTGCTGAAGGTGAGCATTTCCTCAGGAGTAATACCTCTTTTACATCTACGTGCATGAGTTTCAAACGATGTATCTTTCCCTGATTTCAGATGCATTTTAATGGATTTGGAAAATCCTTGATTTTTTCCTTTTTAAGACCAGAATAAAGCCTCAAGTCTCCTCTGCATTGTTTAGCCAGTCATTTTTACAATACACTGGAAAGTCTTCCTGATAACACATGGTCAGGAAGCAGTGACTCTGCTGTTTGCTGAATTGCTGGGCATAGTTAGATGCTAGGTCATGGCTTTCCAGGAATTTCTTATTTCTACATTTGCTCTCCTCTGAATTCTGAGTAAGAGCAGATCTCTGCCTGTTAGTGGGGAAGCTGGACTGTCCTGCAAGTATAGCTTCTGTCAGGAAGCAGCACCTAGTTCAGGGAAGCGAAAACTACAGAGGCACAGTCCTGTGGGGAATGAAAGGGATCAGAACATCAGCAGACACCTAGGAACACAGGTAATCTTTTAAACCTTGTATCACTCTTTTCCTGAACCACAGTAAGACTGTGGCAAAATTCCCTCAATGCCACTCAAAGCCATATTGCTCTTTGGCCCTGGGTCCCAGCCCTTTTAGGTATTGGAAGACTGTTACAGGGTCTCCCCTGAGCCTTTTTGGCTCCATTCTGATCTGTTCTCATTTAAATAATGGAGCAAGTGGCTGTGAAGTTACTTAACTCTTCAATCTAAAGATCTGCAGATGCTGAAGCAGTGACCATCACCATGGGAGGCAACATGGCTGGGAGTGGGTGGCAGTGCCAGCCAGGGACAGCACTGCCTTCAAGAGCAGCAGAGGGTGTTCCTGCTGGCACAGTCTATTGGGCACATAAGGAGGTTTATGTGCTGATTCTCTCAGAGTCCTTGCACCCTGGAAGGGAGATCAAATGCACACAACACAGAGCTGTTCCAAATAGTGCTGCACAGCTGGCAGTTACCCAGCAATAGGGAAGGTTTCAGAAAGCGAGGAAGGGCACTAACTTCATGTAGATTAACATAGGTTTTTTTTGCTACATTTTAAATTAGTGCTGAGCCTCTTTAGAATCTTCACAATGTGAACTTCCACTCTTAGTCCACTGAGGATTCAGGATTTCTTCTGAATATTATCATTTCACACTAAATTTTGCAATTGTCTTCACTCTTTGGCCACTGGACAAAAATTCCTCCACTTTCAGCTCTGGATCTAAATACCAGCATTTACTACTTGTCTCTGATGCAGTTCTAGTGCAATAAGAAAGCAATTCACACATGTGTATGGTCTTTATAATCCTTAAAAACCCGTTAACTAGCTCATTTCTAAACCAAAGGAAGTGAGAGAATACATCCTAGTGTCATACACCTCTTATTAATGCATGTTCTGCTTATCCAGGGTCCTTAGAGATTGCTTCACACTTACGAATACAGCTTTTCTTAAGTGAGCAACGGTCCCATGACCCTGAGCAGTCTTGGAGAAGCCCTAACCCTGTGCCACATGCCATCAACGAGCCCTGCCTGAAACACCGCTTTAGAGCCTTGCGGACAAGAGAGTAGTGAATGTCTCCTGGAGAGCAGCCAGCTGCGGGGCTCAGACGGGAGGAATCCGGCGGCTCTGCGCCGTCTCGCCGCACTACTCCCCGCTGCCCCCTGAGGCGGACGGATCAGAGCCGGACCCCGGAAAGGGCCGGCCGCTCACCGACGCCGAGGCGGACCAGCAGCCGCTCCGAGCCGCGGGCAGGGCCTAGGCAGCCCCTCCCGGCACTGGGTGAGGGTTACGGAGGGCTGTCTGTCCACCCGACCCCGCCGACGGCCCCAACCGCGGCTACCGCGGCTCCCCGGAACGTTCTGCTCCTCCCTGAGGAAGCTCCGCCTTCAGCGCGGCTCCCCCGAACCGCCCGCTGCGGCGTTCGCGATCCGTGAACGAGAAGGGTTTTGACCGGCTGCCTGCTCAGCTGGTCGAGTTTTCCATTTCCCAGGCATTGCTCTGGCCTTCTGAGAGTAACTGCAAGAGCTCTGGTCGGTGAGTAAAGTTTTCTAATGTCTGTCACCAAACTGTTCCCTTCGCGGCGGAGTGCCAGATCAGAACCGACCGACGGCCGTCCCTCACTGCCACTTTTTCTCTAAGATTGTCAACAGTTTACAGATTTGGCTTGGCTGCCCTTGCTCTGGACCTAAGGTAAAAGATCCTCTCTTTTAATATGACATCGAGGTGTCATCTGCCAAAAAGCAAATATGCCGATCTTGGGCAGATCCTCTTGTGCAGATCTCTTCTGTGCCAAAGGATTCAGTTGCCTGACACCTGTAGCATTCAATCCAGCAAGGTAGAGACCTGCGCTACCGTTGGGGTAGCCACACTTCTGAAATGGCATAGAAGCTGATCTCCTTTTCCTGTACAGTAAGCAGATCTGATCCCCACATTTCTGGCTGTATTTGAGCTATGAAAAAGTAATCTGAAAGTAACTGTGGGGAGCCAGCAGTTGTCTTAGGCTGGCCTATGGCATTAGGTACCTTGTCTTAGTGAACTTTAAATCACTTGAATTTGGTTTTGGAGATGCCAGCATTTGTAGTTCTCTCTCCTAAGCAACAGCAAAGTACCACTTTGTAAAAAACATTCCTCAACTCAGAAGCCAACTTTTACAATGGGATTATTTGCGTGTCCTCAGATGGAGTAGTTTTACAGCTATGAAGAACAGTCCTCTGAGAGAAAATCTAAAGGGTTTCGCCCCATGCTCTTGCTGATTCCTTTCCCTGTGAATTTCATGTGAAATTTATTCCCTGTTACAAATTTGCTGTTTGTAGATATTTAAATCACTGAATCATCTGTCTTCCTTCACAGATGCCCTCAGAACATGTCTAATTGGACCAGTCTGTGGTATGTCTGGTAAGTTTACTGCTAGTCTTACGAACCCCAAATAATTTTGAAAGTTCTGATTAACAGTAATTGCAGTAAGGCAATGGAAATGCTCTGTTCTTGGGCAGGAGGGAGGAAAGGGCTTCTCCTCAGTGCTGTGAAAGCTGCCAGTGGAGTTTATTGCAGATGAGCCCACAAGGGAGATAAGGTGTCAGGCGGGTATGGAATTTGTCCAAGGAGATGTCATCTACCCTTTCTGGGTACTGCTTCACTGCCAGGCCTGTTTGTCCTGCTGAACCAGAGAACTCTGCAGAGCACTCAGCACTGCAGTGCCTCATGCACTCTCCATGGCTATCTCCCTCTCACGGGACAAGAGGCCATTCACTGGTTGTGAACTCCAGTCCTTACAAACCTTGTAAACGGGTAAACTTTTGGCACAAATGATTCATCTCCTGCCTAAGACAGGCATTCTAGCTACCAAAACACTTTAATGTTGTTTTTATAGTTTGCATTCTGCCAGTGTGTTAACGTTTCTTATGCGTAAGTACTGCCTTTGGTCTGGAAAAAAGTACAGAACTCTACCAACGCCATTTCCACATATATTTAGGGTGGAATATAACTCTTAACAAGGAATTCAGGAGCATGTTGTCATGGTTTAAACTCAGATAGTAACTCAGACTTAAGCTGAAGAAAGGAGAAAATAACTGTTACAGCTGAACCCAGGACACATGGTCTGTCTCACAGTAATTCTTGTGGAACCATTTCAACTTTGCCCTTGGGGCTGCTTCTTTACAACACTGTGAAGCAGTTTTTATTACCTCGCCTTCTCATGGCACATCTCACTGCTCACCTGCCTCATGAGAGAGTGGATTCATTTGAGAAACTGAGGAGTGGGAAGGTTGAGTTTCAATTGAGAACCTTAAACACCAGCACCTTGACCTGCATGCATTACAGATTGTTAAACTTTGTTAAACAATCGGTAGAGAGAAAATTGTGTTTTCAAGACATACTGCAAAATCTAATTTCTGTGCTCATTCATTAATACAGATCCTAGACTTATGAAAGCTTGTACTGGCATTTCCCTCCAAGTACATACCATTCTTAGAGTTGAAAGCAGAGCCATTCTCGCATGCAGGTTGAAAATACAACTAGATAATTAACATTACTGCATCTGTGAGCCAGAAGGGATTGTACTGATGGCCACAGCAGTACTTCAACTTGTGATTAAGCGTTTGTGATCCAACTTCCCAATTCAGGATCCAGAACCCATTCAGAAGTAAACCTAGGAGGTTTGGCCTTTCACCCATTTAGAGAGAAATTGTATTCAGCTCTGGAAGAAGTAAAATATAAGCAATGAAGTTTTGGTGTTCTCCCTCCTTCTCTAAGGTTAATCTTGCTGACTCTGTTCCTGCTTCTGCTCTGTGGGATCACAGCAAGCTGCATCAAATTCTGCTGCCGAAAGAAGAGGCTTCCAGTGGAAACCTTCTCTAGGCACCCTTATGATGTAACAGTTATTGCTATTGACAGTGACAGCACTGCTCATAGCACAGTGACCTGTAAGTATGTGCTGGAAGTATCTGCTGGGATTCAGCAGTGCTTTGCTATTGAACATGTGCCTGGAATTCTGTGTCCAGTCCCTGGGATAAGGGGTACTTTCTGATGTACTCCCCAAAAAACATTCATCCCCAAAGGGTGGGCAGGAGAGCTAAATGGGGGTCATGAGGGCAGCACAGTAAGTGGGTGCAGAAGACAAGCAGAATGTAACTTGTCCATGGTGGGTTACCCACTTACTTGTTGTCTCCCACATCTGTTCTTATTGCCATTCGCTCATTTTTTTAACTTTTCTGCCCCTCTCTGTTTCTAACTATTCCAGCTGCAGTTATCTGATGGGAGGAGTTGTTCACAGTTGTTCATGTATGAACCTTCTGTTACAACATACATGTACTGTGTCGAGTATTTCACAGTTACTACTGGATGTTGATATGCAGAGATACTTTTAATTCTGACTGCTTTCTTTTGGAGAATGTACAATTCCTTCATAGTAATTTTCTATACTGATAACTTTTGGTATATAGTGCATGACACCACAAAAATGAGCCCATAATTTCTTGGAGAAAAGCAGGATTAGCCCTTTATATATCAGTGTTCCATGAAGGTGTTTAATGTTTGGGGTTTTTTCATTCTCTTTTTCACAGCATACAGCTCATGGCAGTACCCTTTAAGTGCCCCTATTCCTTCACTGTTTGTGGATATGGATAAGAACACTGTGTCCCTTCCAGCTTACAGTCTCTATGCAATGGAGTTGCCGCCTTCTTACAATGAGGCTGTCCAAACGGGTAAACAACACATTGAAGTACCACAGATAAATCAGAAATGCAATGACATCCCTGGACAGGTGACATCTGGTGGGATGAATCCCATCCAGTATTCACCTGATACAAGCAACACATATCCAGCACCACAGGCAAATTCAGGAAATTCAGAAGATGCAACACAAGAAGAGCTGCAGCTCTGTGACTCGTTTCAGATGAGGAGTAAAGGAAGGGAAGGAGAGTAAAAGTTAAAGAAGACATGAAAAGTTTGGTTTTCCAAGTAGGTTATGATGGAAAGATGTTTCCTTTTATGCCCTTGTAATGATCTGTCAGATAGAAGAAATGTTTTCTGTGACTGCTTTTATCTCCTGGTAAAGCTTCTTCAAGGATATGAAATGAAGTAAAAGGGCAGCAGTTTAAAATGGCAGCAGTTTAAAAATGCCTATAAAAGTGGGACAAAGTAAAAGGGCAGCAGTTTAAAAATGCCTGTAAAAGTGGGACATGAATTGCTTGTTCACATTCTGATAAAATAATAAAAATATTCCTTGTGTCCAGCATATGGCAATAAAAAAGGCAAGGGAATTTTGCCATCTTGGGAACACACACAAAGAGTCAGAATAGTACAAACAGCAAGTTGTTGTTCCAGCACAGAAGCTTCCCAGACTGGAGTGGAAAGGGGAACCCTAGCAAGTCACACTGAATAGCCTCTGTAGTTTCCCTTCTTTTGAGAACATTAACTGCCCAGAAAATGGCTGGAGTGCAAATTGCTGCATAATGGCCCCTGCTCCTTAAACTGCAGGACAAGCAAGGACAAGAAAGCCTGTGGAGGGAAATGTATTATGCTATGTTTCACAAGGAATGAGGCAGATGAGAAAAGATACTTTCTTTGTCACTCATGAAACCCAAAGGGATTGGTTTTGAGGTTTTTTTAAATCTTTAAACTTGCATTTCAAGGCCAGCTGGCTTGGGGGCTGGACCTTTTTGCTACTTAGTTTTGCCAGTTAAAGTGCAAATTAGTCTCAAAGAGACACTTTCACACATGGTTAAGCACTACTAATGGGTTTCCAATTTTCATCAAATATTTCAAAGACAGCTTTATACCTTATTATCTGCACAGGTGTCAGGGTCACAGCCAGTATCAGAAAAGAAGAAATCAAATATTCCTGACAGCTGTGCCAGCTAGCATAAGTTATAACTACAAACTACAGTCTGGGCAATAGTCAAAAGAAATTACTCTTTACAGATGATTCTTTGTGAAGTATTGATAGCAAGGGTAACTGCTATGCATCATGTTAAAACTGGGAGCTTGGAGTTGATTACAGTGATCTCAGCCCAAGCAAAAATATGGACTATGAGAGGCCTTTTTTAAAATGACAGCTCTTTTCCTTTTCTTGCATCTCCATTATTCCAAACACTATGAATTTTGTCCACTCCTGAGTGGTGATCTTCTTTGAATCCACTTTAGCAAGGTGCTAATTTGTCTACCTTTAAAAGCATACACAGTCTGCAGGATGGTTCATTGCTGTGGGATTATCTATGGGATATGAGCAGGAAAGAAAATGTTAGGTCAGAGTTAATGTTGACTGACCTTCAACTAACAAGAATATGCCTGATAGTCTTAATTTTTGCTGAAGTTGCTCTGGTAGCTATGATAAGGGCCTGCCTCCTACAAATATCTAGGTGTCCACCATTAATAAGCAGTAGAAGTAGTGGGTACAAAGTCTTGCACAGCTTTTAGAAGACTATTCTGTGGCAAGCATTACTGCAAAGAACTACCCTGGAAATGAGCACTAATGATTTAAAAATTAAGATCTCTGCCAGCCAACAGGACTGAGACTGGAATCTCTGCTACACATTCACGGTGTGTGAGCTGCTCGTGAGTCCATCTCTCAACACAGAGAAGTGTTGGTTCTGTGTTTAACTTGCATATAGCTTACTGTGAGGGTTGCAGGGAGAGACTGGTTTAACAAATCTGCTTCTTTTCTGCCTCATCTGTCTTTCTTAGTTGTACTTCTCCTGTTCTGTCTTCTGATTTCCTTTTCTGTGTCAAGATGGAGACTAGGCATAACCCAGTCCATAACTGGAAAAGCAATATATGCCCAGTCCTGGGTGTCTCTGAGTCACAAATATAGCAGATGTATTTTTATTTATAGAACTTTTCCATCAGGGTAGCACTCAGAAACAAATCCTATGCCTTTTGAAGAAGAAATATATGTTGGAGGGGAACAGCCGAGTGCTCACTCACTGATAGAAACAGGAATATAAAACCAAGCAAATGAAAAAACAGTGACTGTCACAGGAGGGCAGGCCTTCACTTTCCTGTTTATGTCACCATTGGAAACAGCTTTGTAACCAACTAGCTATCGGTGCTGCAAAGAGGTGAGGGTGCTTCTAAGGCTCGGGTTTGCTCCGTTCTCCAGAGATCACTCGAGGACTGAGCTTGCTTGAGGAGGATGGGAGAACAATCACAACAGTTTGACTTCTCTTTCCTTCATGCTTTTGCTTACACAGTAACACTGAAGGAAGTGAGTTTGTGTGTGTGTATGTAAGAAGCAACTGTCATTTGACACAGCATAGTGAATGAAGCACTTAGTTTTTTCCCTGGCTTCCTAGGAAGAAGAGCTTAATCTGATGGTTTTTTTCTAACACCTAAGGAAAAGCCTTTTGTCTTGCCCAGGCTCTTGCCTTGTAACATGGTTCATTAATTTAAACACAAACTACTTGTTAACATAAACTCTTGACCTAATCAATCTGCAGGAACACAGAATTTTCTTTGCATGTCAAAATCAGTTCAGTTGGCTCCTCAGGAGTGATGTCAGCTCTTTGTCACAATCGACTGACTCCTCACAGACAGCTGGTAAGCAAAGCTGTCTGCAGTCCTTTGTCTTTGAGGAAGCAGATTCCACCCACAACTGTTCATTATTTACATCTCCACTTAACAGGTTTCTTCAGCTCAATAGCATTGCAGAAGTTATCATGACTAGGGGGATTTACAGATTCCATTTAAACTCCTGCAGCAAAGAAAGAGCTCTCTTCTCATCTTGAGAACAGTTTCTATTAGTGTACTAAACCCAGTTGGTCAATTAGAATCATTAGTTGCATGTGGGAACACAGCGAGAGAAAAATGACCCTTTAATGAACTAATGTCAGATAAAAGAATTAAAAGGGCCATCTCCTGAATCCTGGTCTAGACAAGCAACACCTCCAAAGTGTTGCTTTCGCATGCCTTACATAGCAGTAAATAGGAGGCAGTAGAATCTAAAGGAGTGTCTGTTGATCACCTGGGTCATTTCTGTTTCATGGGTAAGTTGGTGAAAGACAGACTTTCTTGTTATTATCTATAAAAATAAGCTTAGTGGCCAGCTTTCACTCAATACGTGTTTTTGCAATACTATGGAAAGGGACACTATGAGTTCCTAACCCTACTGTATGGTTAGAATAAACTTGTTTGCTTTAACTGATGTTTTAAAGGTCAGTAAGCAAATCCAAAAATGTGGCATGGAGATTGATGCTCTGTCTTCAGTCTTACTGCTGTTTTGCATTAAAGTTTCTCTCTTGACTTTTGCTTTGTGTTCTGCAAAGCTTTGTTTACTTTTGGTGTGGAATCTGGCTTTGTAGTCCTAGAAAACTTGCTTTGTTGTACTGAGGCTCAAGGAGTAAGTGGGATACTTTCAAAACCTAGACATTGTGTTCCTTTGTATTTATTCTACTGAGCAGGTACAAGCAAAGGGAGGGAAAGGGCTACTCTTAAAATTTATTTGTTCTTACTGGATATTGTGATTTGAATTTGCTCATTTGGCACTGCTCAGCATACAATTTTTCCTCTCTCATTTATCCAAAATGATCATTTTGCCAGTTATTTTCTGTTGTTATCCTCTGTCTATGTGAAAGAGCTCATGACTGGGAGATGTACCACTGGAAAAGTTGGTGCTTACCTCACTGTTGGCAGCTTGCAGTCTTGCCTCTCCTCTCGCACACACATGCACTCATCATGAGCACTTGTGCTCAAAAGGCAAAGGCAGATTTGGAAGTAAATTGCCTCAATAATTCAAAGGCTTTATAGCCCAGAGCAAATTATGCCTTGGCTCTGTCATGAAATTCAGGTTGCAAATCCCTTTATAGCCAAGCTCATTAACAATCTAAGTAAAGTGGTACATCTATAATGGCTTTTGTAATCGATGCATTATAATCTTTGGAGAGTACTAAGTGGTAGACCTGAAGCATCCAGACTGGAGCATCAAAAAGGGTCTGGACACAGCAAGAGAAAAAACACTTCTTTTTCTGCCTCGTGGCTGCCTTTGGCTGTGTTGCTGCTCCCAGGTAGCTTAGAAGGAGGTTTGGGATGTCTGTTTGCTGACTACCATTCAACTTTACCAGATACAGGTTTTGAAGGGAAAGAATCGCTGCCATTGCCAGTCTAAGGCATGGGGTGTTCAAGACACATGTCAAAAAAATAACAAAATAAAAAACCCTGGAGAATTTTATTTTCCTGTTTCTTGGAGAGTAAAAGAGCTCCCAGGGCATCACTTTCCCGATTCTGGCTCTCAGCTGTCTTCTGGCTCTGATTCTCATTATCTTTACCTGTTGGAACTATTTTTACTCAAGAGCCATTTACTAATTTTGCTGCAAAGAGCAGAGGTTTTCCCTTTACCCACAGCTAAAATTCAAACTCTAAGAGAAGCCTTTGAATTCTGTTCAGGGCAGACTATGAAACCAGAGTGTCACAGAGGAATTGTGCTCTATAAAAACAAAGACAATAAATGTTTCATGAAATTTTACATCCTAAGGTTAAATTCAATGCACACACACACACAAAAAGCTTAGGTGCAAACCCACATCACTGGGAAAGCATTTTGTTCTGGTCAGTCAAAATTTAGAATATAAAATGCCAGAACCCTTTTTATCTTGCTGGGGGTGGGGGGAAAGGAGGCTGTAGAAAAGAATGAACCGCTTGCAAAGATTTCACATGCTTTTGGAATTACCAAGCTCACTTTGGGCACCTGGAGAAAGGAGAAGATAATTTTCTGTTTCTAGTCTAGAAATGCTTTAATCTGCATTAAAATGTTTCATTTTTACTCCTTTATTTTTCCCCCCTGCTTTTCCAAGTAGCTCAAAAGGGAAACAAAAAGGTAAGAGTCTGATGCTGTACATTGTTTCTTCTCTTTCCATGCTAACAGTCACAAGCTACTTCATTCCCACATGTAAGGAAGTATAGTCTTGAAGTATTGCCCTGGGAAACACAGCTCAGCTGCCTGCTCTGCCACAGACTTCCCAAATGACACTGGTCTGTAAAACAGGGACTGTCATACCTTACAGAGAATTTTGAGGATGAATACATTGAGCGTGGGCTGCGCTGTCACAATGAAACACAGGTACAGTCAGAGCATGATGAACTTTGTGTGGGACATGAAGCTCAGTAGAAAACCTCCCTGCTCCCTCCCTCTCTCAAGGAGGAAATCTGGAGAAGAAGCTCGGGCAAAAGTGTGAGATTTAGGAATAGCCTCTGGACTTCAGGTGTCAAATCCAGCCACTATTGCAACATTCCAGTGATAGGACAAGGGGCAATGAATGTAAACTGGAGCATAGGAGGTTCCATGTGAACATCAGGAAAAACTTCTTTCCTGTGAGAGTGACAGAGCACTGGAACAGGTTGCNATTCCAGTGATAGGACAAGGGGCAATGAATGTAAACTGGAGCATAGGAGGTTCCATGTGAACATCAGGAAAAACTTCTTTCCTGTGAGAGGGACAGAGCACTGGAACAGGTTGCCCAGGGGGGTTGTGGAGTCTTCTACATTGGAGATATTCAAGGCCTGCCTGGACAAGTTCCTGTGTGATGTATTCTAGGTTACCCTGCTCTCGTAGCCGGGTTGGACTAGATGAGCTTTCGAGGTCCCTTCCAACCCTTAGGATTCTGTGATTCCTAACTAGAAGCAGCAGCTGGGGGGCAAGAAATTTAAAAGATAGGCCCAGGATTTGTGTGAGATGCCTGATGAGGTGATAGTAGGAGTCTTGTGACAGCAGTTTAAAAGATTGCTGATGGGATCAAATGTCCTGAGAGATACCACCACAGATGTAAATGTGAAAAAGAATGCTACTTCTTTGTCAGTTTGTACATGCACTTAATTCCTACAGCTTCAATTTCTCTCTTGCTGAAACTCGGCCTTTGTTCTGTAATCTGTAATCTTTTGGTCTAGTTCAGGAGCCTCTGTAGTCTGCTTTCCACCCCCTCCACACTTATCAGATCAGATGTGGCAAGAAGCCTTGCTCACTTCCATGGGACAAGAGATGCTATCCTTTTAATCCTGAACCACTTGCCAAGTGGCTGCCTCCATTGTGAAAAGGCAGTTGCTGGAGGCACACCAGTGTTCCATGAAGAAAATTTCTACTTTCTATTTCCTTCTAGAATTTGTTCTGCACGGCACATAAGCTCTCACCAGCTGTTTTTAAAGGGAAAATAGCTGTGATTAGCTAACCAGAAGGCTATAAAATAAATACACCATGTGTATCTGGAGAACGTGTCCCTCCATCTGTTATTCTAGCTAACAGAATATTCTGCTTTCCTCCACGAGATGGCACAAGTGAGCCCGAGCGGCCTGTAGGGATGTCGGTTTTCAGCCGTGGTGCTGGCAGGCAACGCGTAGGTCGACTAAAATGTGAGATTATTTGGAGGCGAGTTATACACTTATATTCCCTACTTTAAAACTGCACATTTAGAGTAGACTTTTTCATCTTCATAAAAGGTCCTTCATACCTGCTATAAATCACTGAAACTCGACTGACTTGGGCCACATGGGGAGCGAACAAGCTTATGTTGTTATTTTTTCACTGTAATAACTCAAGAAAATATCTGTGACAATGGGCAGGGCTAACGTTCAACTAGAACAGCTTGCTCAGGGCTTTGAGTTCTCCGAGGATGGAGATGCCACTGCCTTCCTGAGCAACCTGTTCTAGAGTCTGACCAACCTTGGAGTAAAAGTAGTGTTCTGAATGTTTGAGTGGAATTTCCTGTATTTTGGGTTGTTTCCACTTCTTCTCGTCCTGTCAGTTGGTGCCCGCTGAGAAAAGTCTGCTGTCCTTTTTCAGCTTCCCATCAGGTATTTACACACATTGCTAAGATCCATCCTGAACCATCTCTTCTTGAGGCTAGAGAATCCAAGGCTTGCTCATCTTCTCCTCATGTTAGATGCCTCAATCCCTTTATCATCCAAATATTTAGTCTCATCTTTTGTCCAACTTGTCTAAGTTGCTCAGGGTGATATTTTGTATATTTCTCCTGAATGTGGGCCTAGGATAAACCCTTCCATAAAGCAGACCATGGAAAATACCCCATGAGACAGCTACCTCATCATTCTGTTTGCCTCCTCATACTGTGCTGGTGCTACCTATGTGCTGTTTCTTATCAAACTATGTGGACAAACATTGTATCATCTCATACAGGGAGAGTTCAACACAAGCTTGTGCTTATAGCAGACAGCTTGGGATGCTGCTGATCTGTGTTCCAATGGTATGAAAATTGGCAAAATGAAATCGAAGAGCAGAGGAGAGAAAGCAGATTCATCTGCATGAACCATTTAATCAGAAATGGATAAAGCTGCTTGAAAACAGGAAAAAAAAATGCAGTCTTCCTATTGCTTTGTATGGTGCTTTGGGGTGGAAGATGCTATATAAATACCGCTCCTGTGGGAGATTGTGCTTTAGAACTACAGGAAATTGCCTGGATTAAAAAAAGAACATAAGGAATAATGCTCTTTCAGGCCAGAAGAGAGATTTCCTTTCCTTTCTCTCGTTTCTCTCATTGTCACTAGCAAGAGAAGCATCAATCATCAGAGCATGCCCTTGCCTTCCACAGGTTTTAATCGAAATTACTCATTATTAATAACAAAAAAAAAATTTGCCCTTGATACTTTCTTCTAATATAAAGATACTAAAAGTATAAAATCAGTTTGCCCTAAATGTTTTCTTCTGTGAATTGCGACTGGTGATGCTCTAAACCCACCACTCAGTGGTGTACTATAATAATAACACAAACAAATCCAAAGGTTCTGATCAATTCCTACCTTTGCATTTCCTAAAGCAACCTAACATTAGGGTATAAAACTTAATCCCACAAATCTCTAAGTTTTAATCCTTAGTTGATGTGCAAGGTGCTAGGTGATACATGTTACCGTTATAAAACAACAGACAAAAAATCAAGATAAGGATAATTTGAGCACCTGTGGAATAATTTGGTGACTTCTTGATTTATAATTATAAATTATTATTAATTATATATTATAAGTGTGTACATGTGCCTAATCAGTTGACAGTTCTGCAGCCTTTCTTATTTTTCTTGCTTGCTTAGGTCTGCTCCTTTCAGATGGCCATTTGGTGCCTGTTTCTTTTGTCTGTCTGTGCAGTCACATACCCATGCACCCAGGATTTATTCAGATGCCCAAAGTGAGCACTTCATAAGTCTGCAACAACATGCAGAGAAATGAAACTAAAAAGAAAAAACAAGGGTCTGTTTCTTATCAGTCTGGAGATGGGGTGGGGGAAGGAAGAGGCAACTGCTATGTCCAAAATTAGTCAAACTGTTATTTATGAATGCACAGAAACACATGCATCCCTAAGCACAGGTGTGGATGCAGAAGGGTCTTTCTTCAAACCCTACATGTCTGCATTTCTAGTGATTAACTTCTTAAACTGTTGCTACATTGTCTTGAATTCAGGGAAGGCTCCAGCATAAATCTCTGGCACAGGAAGTTTAGCTTCCTCTCCAGACTTCCTTCCTCCACCTCCTTATATGCAGAATAGCAGGGAACATATTTAAGCCTTGCCTGTGCTGAGTGAGAACTTAGGACTAAGTAGGGCAGTTTGTGTTTTACCCAGTAACTTTACCTAATGTGTCCAAGATGGGCAGTGTACAAAACAGTGGTTCTTAATTTTGAGATTTAATCCCCAAATTATCCTGAACTATTGAGTTGCATTTTGTAAATGCACACAAAGCTATGCCTGGTCCCTAAAGCAAGTATCATCAAAATGGGTCATAAAGATGACTTACTGGCCTTCAATCCCACTTCCACAGTGAATTAGGCAAAACTCTTAATGATGACAGTGGGGAAGTTAGCCGTAATGTAAATCTGCTGCAATTGCAGAGCAAGAAAGAACTATGGGAAACCAGGTCTGGATCAAGTTAATACCTAGGCTATTGCTACTTTTAATGAGCTAATTTCACCTCCTAGACTTTAATATGTAGTCTTCAGTGTCCTTTAAAAGCAAATTGTTAGATTCCAGGCTGAGGGCCAGTCAGTCCAGATGTCCAGTTTGAGCCTCAAAACAACTTGAACTACATTATAACTCAACTCTGGAAGTGCCTGCTAAGTATACTAGGGAAACTATGATGTTTGAAATGTGACACAATGTTGAAGACCTCTGGGCCTGGTCTGCAGAAACTGGCACTACTTTGTGATTCTTGCTCAGATTGCAGAAGTGATAGAGCCACAGTAGTGAAGTATGGCAATACACTGATGTAGCTTATGACGCTTTCAGCTCAACAGGTAAATTCCAGGACCATCTCTGGGATGTGTGGCTATGCTAATAGTGTTTCAGTGTATGGTGAATATACTTGCTACAAGAATGCATTCTTGATATAAAAAAAACCAGCATGCAGTGTTTGCACAGTGTGTATGGCTAAGTTTTACCAGGCATAGTTTAGTCCATCACCAACCTACCACCAGAACAGAACATGCTATACTGGGGAAAAGAACAGCAGCAGCACCTGCTTCAGTATCCATCACAGCAAAGCTGGAATAGACACTATACAGCTGCAATACAGACAAGGGAAGACAAGCCTGCCCAGCTCATTGCTCATCATGGAATTCAGAGTGCAGACTGAGCAGTTCACTAGGAAGAGGGCTGTTAGAGAGCTGTAGCCCTTTTAGTCCACAAGATTGAATATTTCTGTTCCTGATATTCCCCCTCACTTCTCTGCCATACATATGCTGGCAGAAGTTGAGTATGTAGATCTGGTTTTAGTTGTAGCACAGGTTGAGCAAGTGTATTATTGAAAACAAGCTAAAACAGTCCATACAGGTAGAACAGAACACTGCCCTTGAGTCATATCTGACATCTTTTATGTGAGACATGTGTTACTAAAAGGCAGCCTTCCACAAGCCTAGCAGATAGTCAAAATCTGAAAACATAAAGGGGGAGTCACATCTGCTAAATGCCATTTCTTGCTTTGGGAAGCAGAGAGTGTTTAAAATCCATACCATGTCACCTGCTGATTCACGCAGGAAAAAAGAATACAGAAAGAATCACTGAGTTTCAGTCACTTTCAGGTGCTAAAAGTAACAGATTAATAAATAATAAATAAGAGTATTATCAATAACAAATGCCAAAGGGTGATGCTGTATCTAGATGCATATCTGCTGACTACTGCATTTTAGTAAACCACAGAGTGCTTTTAGCTTTGACTCTGATGTTAATTTTGGCAGTGGAAAGTAGTTTTATTAAAGTACTAAATTGTCATTCCTCTTTATTTGTATTATATTTGTCATGAGGATTAAAACCCCAATATAGAACTATGGAGAGATGCAAAAATTGAAATTATTAATCTGATCTTAAGTAAATGAAACTCACACTTTAAATAGTGAGAAGTACATTCACTTCTTATATGGCCTTGTTTTTTAAGGTTTGGTTTTTCTCCAAGGTGTTCTTTTTAAATACCTTACAAGCTCAGTTGTTGGTAGGTACATTATGATTGTAGCCCATAATCATTAGGACTGAAAATTTAAGCAAAAAGGTAGGAATATAGAGGAATGAAACACTTTGACAACTTTTTAAAGCCATTAAATGCAAAGGAAACAAATAGTTGTCTTTCAAGTACTCTCCAGTAATCTAAGCTGTTCAAAATACTGCAGTAAATTCACTTGTTTGAAACCATCACCATATTTTTTTGTATTTTTTAAGTAAGGGCTGAATAGCATATTGATACACCAGTCTTGCATAATGCTGAATCTTTTCCAGGATGTTCTAAAGCTTTCAGGAATCACTGAAGTTAGTGGAGAATTTTACCTACTTGCAGCTAGAAACCATAACCTCAAAGCAGGACACACCAACAATTCTCTAGATTGTTCTGCTGCTGTTATGTTACCAATGCAAATCCCTCCTGGTACCAGTGTGGGAGAAGTCACAAAAGATACAATGGTCTTTATGTTTTATTGGATTAGCATAATACACATCAGTAATATAACAGCATAACTCGGCCCAAACATACATAGGCAATATTACAGCTCTGTTGCTGAGCTTTTGTAGGTAAGAAAGTTGTCAGCGTGTTGCTCACAGTATAATGTAAAACTTTGTTTCCAGCTGTTAGAATTCTCAAGTAAAAATGTCTTTAACCAAGCATCAAAACCCAACACGCTATAATTGCCTACAAATAGAATTCATTATCAGTTTCAAAACTAGTTTGTTCAGTTAACCAAAAGTTAAAGGTTTTTGGACAACACTTGAGTTTTTTTAATGTGTTTTCCTCCTAGTTTTGTGTTTGTTCATGGAGACCTCTTACCACTGGGTAAAGCAGGCAGTTTATGTTACTTTGACTATCTACTTTTTGAATGTGTTCGTTGACCCTCTAGAACTTGTTAGTCCAAATCTGTTTGTATTTTAAGGTTTATCAAAATATTTCTCATCAAAATTATTTCTTCAATAAATATTTTGTCTTGACTAAGCAAAAATATACATGTAGTGGGGCTTATTTATTTTTTTCCCCATTATGTGTAATTGTCTTTGTATAAAAAGTCAGTTTTGCTTACTGTTTATTTACTAAAACATTAATTCTTCCCAAGGGAGAAACTTCCTACTGGCTCAGACACACACAGATATTTCCACATGCAAATCTTGCAAAATACAAGAGAAGGGTTTAACTTTTCTCAGCCTGTATCCTTGACAATGGATTTTGAATCCTATTTCCAGAGCTGAGAAGCAGAACCCAGTAATGGCAGCAACAATAGTCACAATTTCTTATCTCTGCCAATCCAAGAACCTCCAAGAACTTTGAAAGTGTTACTGGATTAAGTTTTCCAATACCAGTGTGTGTTACTATGCCCATTCCCCACTGGCACATATAAAGCAAAGAAGCTAAACAACTCATTCAGAACGAGCCTTCACAGCTAAGCCAAGAATAAAACTCAAAGGATTAGAGTCCCACATTGGAACTTCAAGTGTTTCTTCTTGAGGCAGCCATAACCCATCTATTTTGTGCTGTATGGAAGAACTATCAACAAGATTGCTCTGAAGGCAGGATAAACTGTAAACAATGTAACTGATTAAGATAGCAAACCATGTATTAACACTCCTGGAGGCAGTTGAAGAGATATAGTGGAAGCATGGATAAGAAGAAAACTGAAGTCAGTTTGCCTTTAAAGTAAACAACGTTCATAAACAATGGTTATCATCAGGGAGATGCTAAGAAACAGTATGTGAAATGCACAACATGGAAAGGTCTACATTGTATATAAATGGCACAGCCAACATAGTTCTTAGTGTTATCAATGAGAGTTATTTCCCTGAGAAAAGCAACTCAGCACCTTGAAAACAAAAGGATACTTCATGGATTTCAACATGGAATTCTATCTCAAGTTGGTTTGTAGATATTGAGGAAACAGTGGAATGAAATAAAAGCTACGGCTCTGATTTTTTAAGCAAAGTTGTTAGAAACTGTGCATCTTCCTTTTCACCCAGTGCTGAGTAACCGGAGCTGGGCAGCTCATGAGAAGTAAGGCTAGAGTGGTTTTTCACCTCTCTGTTCATGTTCACGACAGTATTTTCTCTTGCATTTTTTATAATCAGCTTAAGCATTCAAACCTGCACAGTGAATTCTGGCCATTAAGACAGGTAAAACTCCTGCATATCATGTGTTCATGTAACTTAAATTCTACTCTGAGCTCTCAGAAGTACACAATAGTACTACTTGGTCTCTGATAATCAGACTATACTAACAGGCAATGTCTCGGTCAGTTCCCTTGGGTAGCAGCTTGAGAGATGTTTCACTTTGTGTGTTTTGTTTGGTTGCTTAGAACCATGAATTTTACAGGCATGGTTTTTCTAACAGGTGCTCACAAAAAAGGGTTTTGCAGAATTGGGATTTTTGCTGAGAAGGGTGTTGAGATTTGAGTATTTACTGCAACAGAATCCCAGAGGTCACAAGAAAGTTCTCTCTACTTGAATTAGAAGACACCTCACTCTTGTTCAAAGGACATCAGTTTTCAGCAATGCAGGAAGTGTAGGCCTTTGTGGCAGGTTCTTTAATTCTCAACAGCAGCTGAACAGCAAGGTAGAAAGGAGTGCCTGAGCACTCACACTATGATTCCATTAGTTTGGGGTTTCACAGCTAAGTTCTGTAAAGAAATTTCCTCCATTTGCTTCTCAAATGGTTTTCATTCATTTTTCAAACTAATTCCTTCTGCTGTTGTGAGTAAGCAAATGTAATATACAGTTCTTTCTCAGAATCACTGTATCATTTAGCCTGCCCAGGCTGGGTTTAATGTACCATTAGAGTAAATTTTCCAGGTTTTCTGTGCAATGCTTTCCTGTCCAAGACTAGCACAGCAGGGAACATGCTAAACTAAACACACAACTAAACCCACACAACAAACTGGTGATTCTTAATTGCTTCTCTCACAACTTTCATCCCCAGCCATGTCATTTAACCATTTTGTATCTTCAGTTCCTAAAGCTCTTAGGGCCCAGAAAGCCAACCGTATCCTGGGCTGCATCAAAAGGAGCATGATCAGCAGGTTGAAGGAGGTGATCCTGCCCCTCTACTCTGCTCTCGTGAGACCTCACCTGGACCATTGTATGCAGTTCTGGTGTCCTCAACATAAAAAAAACACAGAACTGTTGGAACAAGTCCAGAGGAGGCCACGAGCATGATCAGGGGACTGGAGCATCTCCCATAGGAAGACAGACTGAGAAAGTTGGGACTGTTTAGCCTGGAGAAGAGAAGGCTGCGTGGAGACCTCATAGCAGTCTTCCAGTATCTGAAGGGGGCCTATAGGGATGCTGGGGAGGGGCTCTTCATTAGGAACTGTAGTGACAGGACAAGGGGTAACGGGTTCAAACTTAAAACAGGGGAGGTTTAGATTGGATATAAGGAAGAAATTCTTTACTGTAAGGGTGGTGAGATGCTGGAATGGGTTGCCCAAGGAAGCTGTGGGTGCTCCATCCCTGGTAGTGTTCAAGGCCAGGTTGGACGAAGCCTTGCGTGGCATGGTTTAGAGTGGGGTGCCCCTGCTTATGGCAGGGGGGTTGGAACTGGGTGATCTTAAGGTCCTTTCCAACCCTAACTATTCTATGATTCTATGATCATCATACAGTCTATGAATAACCCCTACACACCTTATATAACATTCACACAGATTTTTCTGGAGCTGCCTCTGAAATAATAAGATTAGCATGCATGTTTTATCCTTTGAGTTCTCTTCCACTGCAAGAACAGAGTAGTTGGGCTGAATTCAGTTGTCAGTTTTGTTTGATGTGAATGACATAAGTCTACCCTTTTTTCATCACTCTATTTTGCTCTGTTTCAGTACAATTTCCCAAATAAATATTTACTTCTTAAGTACAGGATGTAACCATTACTGAATTGACTAATTTTATTACCTATTACAATTAAATTAATGACGACTCAAATTTCTAAGCATGCCTTATCCCTTTCCTGTATCACAAATAGGCTTTGTCTGACTACACATAGATTCTCAAAGGATGGTGGTACAAGTTCCCCAACTTCAAGTATTTTTTTCTTTGTGAATGTGTTTTTTGTTTGCTGGATTCTGGAATCCGCAGCAGCTCTCCTTCAACTGCAGCATGAAATAAAGTAAAGCTCTTTGAAAGAATCAGTATTTCCAGTGTTTGGTAGCAGCTTACCCAGGACATCCACCTGTGCCCTGCTTCTAAAATTGCCATGTCAAGGGTGGAAGAATGTTCCGCAGGAATCTGACATGTAGCTAGTTGAGCAAATCCTTGTATCTAGAGGTATTTCTTGCAGGTGAACTTCACTGCAGGTTGGATGTGTCTGACATTGTGGAAACTTCAGTAGCTAGGCTGAGTTCTCAATGTGGATTCTGAATTCTCAACATCTCCAGGGTACCAGTTGTTTTTCTGTTAGTTGCTAGGTAAGACAATGATCCCCTTGAGGAAAGTTCTTTTAAGCGGGGAAATATTAGGCATTAGGCTTTTGCATGATGCTAATTAAGCAGTTTGAGCAATTGAAGTGCTACCTTAAAGATTGCTAACTTAGAGAAAAACCTACAGGCATGCAGTTGGTTGTGTGCATGTGTGTGTGTGTGTATTCATACATACGTGTTCACGTGTTGTAGAATCTGATGTTCAAGATTATTATAACAATGCCTTTTGTTGCTATTATAGCTGCAGAATAGGCTCCATACAGGAAAATTGAATTCCGTTTATTTGCTTCTAAATATCTGTACGCTTACTCCTTCAGTTCTACCTCAGCTCTGAATGATGTATACTCAGTACAAGGTAAGAGATTTTCAAAAGTATGTTAATACCTTATTTTATATTCTCCCCTGTTCCTAGCAATGTTTGTTGTGATTCAAGCTATACAAAGCCAACTATGTTTGTTCTATGTCACATTCCATCATGCCCAAGTAGGGCAGCCTCTTTGCCAGGAGCACCAAAGGACTTTTAAAAGCCAAGCTATGGCTTGCCAATTTTAAAGTGACAGCAAAAAAAGTGAACTAGTGACACACACTTGAATATGAAGGAAAAAGAGAACAAGATCTTATACAATCCCCAACACATGGAAAAGAGCTCAAATACAATTCTGATTGCAGGAAAAAGCACCAAACTCCTGGTCTGACTTTTTGAATATGAGTTTGTATAAATAGAAGGAAAAAAAACCAAAACCAGTGCTTGGTTTTGTAAGTTTACAAGCAGGCTCGAACCAACCCTAATGCATGTTTCAAGGTTGGAATTACTCCCAGCACAGAAGATCTGTTATTTTGTCGAACAAGCATACATATAGATTACAGAATTACATACTTGTACTGAACTGTAAGATTGTATCACATCTTAACTATGATACAAAACTGCAGTAGGGAGACAAAGTTTCACAGATCTGATCACCATGACACATATGCGAGAAGACCAGTTATGTCAGAAACATTCCAGGACTTTCATTCACTGGAAGTGCTGCCCTGCCCTTAAACAACCTTGGCAGATGAGGGAAAGAAAATATGGCATTTTTGGTTCCCAAGACTCCTAAGCCTGTATTTCACAAATATTTTAAAACCTCCATAGCCTTTATTTTTACCTGCTGATGGCAGTCACAGACATGTAACAGTGAAAGCGGAGCCTGAAAGCTAGGAATCAACTTCTGATGTGTATGCAACCATTGGCTCTGCTTAAGCAGATGCCATATTAATCAGGAGTTGGTAAATGCATAAAACAATGCATGGCATAATTGTTCACTATTCGGAAAAGTTTCCCAGTAATACTGAAGCAGACATTTTTCATCCTAACAACCAATTTCTCTGTATTCTGCAAAAGCCTTGAACCGATAATTTTTCAGAGCCTCACTACCAGTGTGCTATAGTGGTGCTGTAACACACAGGATTTGAATGGCAAAGCAACCTGCAAAAACAGGTTTTCCAGAGGCACAGCAGGCATGACAGATTCCAGATAGTTTTGCCATTATGTTTGAAATAGCTGAAGAAACACACCAACTAGTGAAATTGTGTAAAGATTCATCTAACTTGGTATGTTCTGTATAAAGAGGTTAGTAGCAACAGATTGAGAAAAAGGTCTAAGAAATTTTGCAACTGAGAACTATGGAGCAACCTGCATACATGAGAGGTTGTCTTTAGACCTAACACAAGCTCCAGGAGAAAAATGTCAATTTTTTTCTTCAGCTGACCTAGCCCTAGGATATGTGGAAGCCTCACGTTTGAGAAGTTTGATTATTTAGTGGAATTGTGTGAGCTACATTTCCCATCTTTTTCAGGTGTTTTAATTTGCTTTGGCTACACTAGCTACTTCAAACTGGACTAACAAAAAACCATAAAGATTTGGGTTTGTTATGTATATTAGGTCTTCAGCTATTAGCAGATATTTTCATCTAATTTTTTAGTTACAAAGTATAGTTTTGCAATATGCAGAAACAGATAAACTCATACATCGAATAACTCCACTCCTTTATGGTAATTTGCACATTCTTCCACTGAATACTGCAACCTAGGACAATTTATGTATCTATGCGCACGCACACACACAAGATTAAAAATTAAATTTAAAAAATAAAGATAACGCATATACAGTAGCTCCTAGCACAGGACTAAGTGAAGACCTCAGAATTAAGCAGTGTTGTACACAGTTACGTGACTCTTCTGACAGGTTTTATAATGCAGAAAACTGATTTGTCCAGTGACTTTTGAAAGTAAAATGAAAAAGCTCCGCCCGCCCCACGTGGAACAACTCTCCACTGCAGTGTTCATAATTCCTCTTCATATTAGTGGTATAACTATGTACCAAATTTTTCATTGGAGAATTACATATAATTAACTCACTGGATCAGAAATGGAACTACTGCGATGTTGTACATTTACAAAAGAATAGGTGTGGTGAAAGCATTAGTCTGTGTTTATGTGATTCTAATCAACATGTATAAACACATTTAGCTAGTCCAGTTTCCTTACCCAAATTCCGTGGATTTTAAGATGTGGCAGAGTAGACTTATGGAGAGAAATTCCCTTTAGCTCTTGTAAAATAGAGGATGCATTAAAAAATAGAATGTGAGAGATTCCTAGGAAAGGATAAGTTCTGAATGAGAGTATTTTTGGGGGGGGGGATGGGGGGGATTAGCTACTATAATTATCCCACAAATAAAAGCACATAAGAGAATTATAAGGAAGAAAATCAGTAGGTTTATCATATATATTATCATATATATGATAAGGCATGTCCAGTGGGGAAAATGCATGCATTAGTTTATTATGATATAGTTACTTTCTGTAATTAAGTTATAATATTGCAGTATGGGAGTGCTGGTATGAAGCGATGCCATCTTGGTAACATCGGTCCTGCCTGGCTTATGTGAGGCCCAGGGTGTAAACCAGAAATGGCATTTGTGTGTATATATATATATATATATACACATTCCATTATTTTTTATTTGATTTTCCACCTTCTGCAATCCATTCCAGAGCCCTGATGGGTGCTCACCCTGTGAAAATACTAAAAGGCAGATGTGGAGACTTCGGCCGTGTGAGCGCCCTTACCAGCAACGCTGGAGAAAGAGGAGTTGTAAGTCTAAGGAATCGCCACTCGTCGAACTCCTGAGGTAAAGACGGTTGCATGACGGCATCTGTCCCTCACTCGTGCTCGGCAGCTTTCTACATTAAGCCCTGTCCACCTTAGGGGGGGTGCCTGCTGCTCCTCCGGGCTCTCCTGCCTCTGAGGAGCTCTCTGTTTAAACACCGTCTCTCGTGAGGCGCTGTTTCAGGTCTGCCTTTTGTTCTCGACAGCCTTTTACACGGCTGCGGCCTGGGCGCGGCGGGGTAGAGCCAAAGCGAAACCCCCTCCCCGCTGCCGCCGACAGCCCGCGGCCTTTGTCCGCCCGGGGGGCGGGATCGCCTCAAAGCGGGCAGCGGCGGGAAAGAGTCCGCGCTCCCCCGCCCCTGACTGGAAGGGCGTTGCCCGCCCGGGAGCGCGCGCCGGTCCGCCGTTCCCCCCTCGGTGCAAAGCGCGGGGCCTCCCGCGCTCGCCGTCGACGGCAGGGTGGGGCGGTGCCGGGGGCGGGGCGAGGAGCCGAGCCGGGGTTTCCCGGGCGAGTTGGAGGGGGTTTAACCGCGCCCAGGCTGCTGCTTCCCGATGGCTTCGGGGAGCTGAGCGGGCACTCGGCGTGCGAGGAGGAGTCGAGACCCAGCGACACCCCCCTCCCCCGCGGCGCTCCCCTTCCGACGCGACCCCACGGCCGGCGCTGCAGCTGCTGCCGCCGCTGCTGCTTCCCGGGACCAGTCGGGTAGAACGCGGGCGGCTCCCGTCCTCTTCCGCCCCCCCTCTTCCTTCTCCTCCTCCGCCCCCACCCTTCCCCGCCCCAGTCCGGCGGGACGCGGGCAGAAGCCGCGGGCGACGGACGTACCGGCCCGGTTCATGAGCTGCGGCCGGAAGGGCAGGTAACCGTTTGAGGGGGCAGATAGGCGGCGGGTGGGGTGCGGGATCCGTACCACAGCCTCGGCGCCTTCCCGCTGCCGCCAGGCCCCCAGCCCCACCCTGAGGCCATCTTCCCTCCGGCGGCGGCTCTGGCTCTTTCTTCTTTCTCTCCCCTCCCCCGCTCTTCCTCCTCGTTGCCGCACTTCTCCTCCGTCCTCCCCCTTCCCCTTCCCCTCACGTCCTCCCCTTCCGCCGCTCCCTCGGCTCTCGCGTCGCCTGAGCACCGGGGTGCCCCACCCCCGCCTTCCCCGTTCCCGTTTCTCGGCGGTGCTCTCTTCTTCCTCCTTCTCTTCCTCGCCCACCCGTTCTTCACGGCCCCCGCAGCAGAGAAGGGCGGGCTTCATGGTTTGTCCAATTCTTGGTATGGTGGGGTTGGAAATAGTCCCCCTCCCCCGTGCTTCGCCACCTCCTCGGTGCTCTAGCTTCCCCTAAAAAAGAAGTGTGTTTGTAACTGGAGGAGGAGGGGAAAAAGGTGGGGGTGGGACCGATTTTTCTCTTGAAGGCTTTAAAGCGAAAAGGGAGGAGACCTTGGATCTTGCCGGGTTCCATTTTTAATTATAATCATTCTGTAGTGGCCTCTCTTAGAGGGTCTGAGGTGTTTTTTGGCACGCGTTGGGACACAAAAGGCGAGTTTCCCAAGCGATCCAGCCGACAGAGGGAATAATTTGGAGAGATTCAAGAGCGAGACATGGTGTTGTCTGCTGTAATGGTGGAAAACTGATTAAGAGGAGACGGGGGTGAGATAAACGGGGTAAGCCTGCTTCCAGCAGCCCTATCCCGGTGAGGGGCTTCTCAGGTCGGGCTCCTGCTGTGTGTGCTGTCGGCGGGAAGGGTGCAGGAGGTTTTGTTCTCCTTAAAATCCCAACCGAGGATGGATTTAAACCTCATATTTGTTGTTCTCCCATGTATCACGGTACTGCATATTTTTGTGTGCTCGTAGCAGCGATAAGGAAGATCATGGAGGGTGCTTGCTACAGTAGAAAAATGGAGCTTTCTCCTTGGAAACGTTATTAAAAATATTATTTCAATTCCCATCTCGTTATTGAAAGGCTATTTTTATTCGTTTTCCATACAGGGGATATTTAAGTTGTAGGATTTATAATTCTACAGCTTTGCAGGAAATGAAGAGGTATAAAGTCCTATATACAAATATGAAGGAAAATCTTGTTCAGAAGAAAATCGGAATAATGTGGAGATCGTTATAAGACATCAATTATCATTCCTGGAGATGAACTGAAATTTAAACGAATGTGATATTTCATTATTCTCCCAACGAAGTCATGGTTTAGGCTTGTTGCTTTCAATAAGGCATCCTTTCTAGGATGCCGACTGCCACGTTATTATGTATTGTCTCCACAGCAGAAAATAGGAAGAAAGGCTGAAAATGTAAGACTTCAGTGATTATTGAAACAGCTTTTGGGGATAGTTGGCTTAACTTGGAGAGGTGATTTAAGACTGAAAAGTTAGACGTTTTGCTGCTGTAAAATATCCGCACCTAATTGTGAGAGATTTATCCCCTGTTCTAAGCTGATCTGCTTAAGGCAAGGATGTGAATCAAGACAAAATGCTGTCGATGTGGATGTGAAATACATGTGAGAAAACGAAGACTATGCACTAATGCCTAAATTTGTTCTAAATGTCATATATCGGGGTTTATTTTTTCCTTTGTGGGCTTTAGGAGAGGAGAAGGAGTGATAATAGCGTAGTTGTTTTGATGGCTGTAGATTAGCCAGGGTGTGTGTTTGATTTTCTTTTTCACTGTGAATGAATGGATCTTTCTGTGCCTGGGCCCAATAGCTGCAACAAGATGGCGTTTGCAGCAAGGCAGCTCTCATTTTTCAACTCCTCCTCACCACAGCTTTGCCAAGCTAGTTCTTATTTCGTAATTGTATTTTACATTTACTTTCTCGTTCTCTTTACTTTCTTCCTTTTTTTTTTGGGAGGGAGCTGGGGGGTGGGGAGGCGAAGGAAGGAGCAGTGTTTGGAAGATTGCTGCAAGAAATTTCTGTGTGGTTTTTTTTGTTGGGTTTTTTTTTTTAATTAATTTTTCTGAGCTTCTCCAGATAGGAACTAGGTGGGAGGAGTAAATATTTTTATTGAAATGTTTATACAGGCTCTTACTGGATAAAGGGGTGACATGATTTTCTCTTTTACCTTGCAGTGCCTGCTTAATAGCTTTCAAAATGTTCTTGGTTTTTATTAAGCCTCTTGCTGAAAAACTATTTTAAACTTAGAGCACAGGCATACAAAAACTCTGCTGGGGCTGTGCAGTGTTGCTGGTTCTCTGTAGCCAGGTAATCCTCAGAGCCCCTGCAGACAGCTATCTTTCTGTGATACAGATGTCTTCCATCTGCTTCAGAATGTTAATAATTAGTGGAGGCTTTTAAAACTGCTTTTACTTGGAATTATTGTCATAGTCTAGGTAACTGTTCTTTTAATGGGAAAGAATGAGAGAGGTTTTGGGGATATCAAACCAGTTCTGTGCCTGTGCAGTACTGTGTTTTAAAATGATGTTACAAGTGTCTAAAACCTTTTATGTGTGTTTTTTAGTATGGACTTTCAGTTTGTAGCTCTTACGACATTTCACTCTTCAAACTTAGTAACTTTGGTAGCCTAAATAGAATAGCTTGGATAATACTTGATGTACTAGACTCAGGATTAAAATAATACATTTGCCAGCCAGAAAAATAAGAAATGTTTGTTATGTTGCCTGTATTAGGATGATCTCCGAACCTTTGGTATTATCAACCTTTTCAGTACTTTTTATCTGTGACTTAATGTATAATCAACTGATTGTTAGTTTATAATAATGGCCCAGCTGTAGTTCATACAGAAGGAAGTGTGGTACCAGAACAGCCGATTTGCTTGTGTTGGGTTTTGGTTTTAATTATTTTCTTAAAAGCTGAAATTAGCTGAATGTATTTTACTTCTCTTATGTCAAGAGCAATTTTTTAATCGAGAATACTCATCCAATAAACTATTAGTTCCACTTGATGGTACTTTTAATGAGCTGCTAAACTTGAAACTAGTACAGCTTTTTTGGTAATACTGCTTTGGCCTGTCAGCACAGGATCAGAAAGGAGCAGGTAAGATAAATAGCAGTAAGATAAATAGGAGCTGCAAGGACTAGACAAGGATAAATGCAAAGTCAGTGTGTAGTAAGCATCCTACCTTGAAATCTTCAGCAACATGTAAAGCTAGAATTCCACAGTAAATATTAGCAGAACATCCATATCTCTTGCATATCTGAAAATGTTGTATTTGGACTTAATGAGGATTCTTTCTGTGTAAGTAACCAGTAAAGTTTTTATATAATTAGGAAGTATGTAGAATTCTGTGTAGTATTATTCTTAATATAATTCAAGAATAAACACTTTACAGCTGTTAAAATTTTTAAACCTAGAACAGTTAAACTAGCAGAATAAGAAAGTCCTTCAATTAAAGGAATTACTTTCGGGTTCCTTTTAAAATTATAGGGGAAATAATCTGTTTGGTCTTTGTTGGGCTGTTTGGACTTGGTAGGTTGTCTTAAGCAAGACCTTGTTGGCTACAGTGTGTAATAACTTCCTAGTGCTTTGGGGGCTTCCATTTGGTCATGTGGAAAACAACTATAACTGTTTCTTCTCAAATAGTTACTTAGTTAGGATTTTTCAATCAGTGTAAAACCATGCCAGTTCATGTGAAACTCCTGTGTCTTTTGCAGGTTCTTAGGGTGCCTAATGCTGTACCTAGGAATGTGAAGGAAGTATTAAATTCAGCTGGTTTTGTAGTTATTGCAATAAAAAATTTGGGTGGCTTGCCCTCTGTGAAACCAGCAGTAGATTTGTCTTCTGTATGTCAAGCTCATGTCACTGAATTGGATTAAATTCTTACTGTCCATGGATTTTGGCTCTCAGCATTAGTGGATTGGTAATTGATATCCTCAATTTTAATATCCAGTTTTAGCCATATGGCATACTGTATTGTTTCAAGAATGGCATTTAGTGCTAATTTGTTGCTAGCAGTTGAAATGACAAATCATGCATTTAGAGTGGTTGAATTATGCTTAGGTTAGTTGTCTTTGGAGGCTTTGATGCCTATGTTCATGCCAGTATTGGGAGTATTTTTATTTTCGTGTTTATTTGGGGAGAGGGGGAGAATCTGTAACCTTGAAAGAAACTAACTTGTTTTAATGAAAAGTTTAAGCATGTGACTGAAGATAAAGTGGAATTTTTAAGAGAGGCTCTACATTGCTCCAAATGCAGACTCAACATGGAAAGATACATATTCTATTCAAAATGTGGTTGTTTATTTCTTTTTTTTCCTCTTCTACCCACTGATAACGTTGGAATTAGTAATAGTCATGGTCATGATAAAAAGCAAAAACACCCTAAGCCCCTTAGTTTCTATTTAACATAGTATCTCAATTTATTATTTCTTCACAGGGTGTCTGGTATACTGGGGATTTTCTATGCATGGATTTGTTTTTTACCAAACAGAAATGTAGGCAGAATCCATAGATACTTGAGCCAACTGGTAGTTCAGCAGAATGTTAAGAGGTTTTTAAAAGCTTTGAGCTGGCTATGAACGCTATCTTTACTTTAGATGCCAAAATAATCAATGTAAATTACTGTGGAAGGCTTCCTAGTACAGGACTATGGACACTTCAAAATAGGGTTTGAAGCAGAATAGTGCATTTTTATTAAAGCACTACTAGAAGACATCTCAATAGAAAGAAAGGAGATGGTTAGCCTTTGAATAAAAATGCACATTTAGAAGTGGTTTTGGAAACATAAAGATCAGATGTTCTTGGCCTGTTTGTTTTGTATTAATATATTTCATTTTAATTTTTTATTTTTTTAGTTGGTGACCTATACAGTGTTCTTTACAATTAATGCTTTAAGACTATATCAATTTGTATGAAGTAGTCCTAGTGTCCATTGCATTTATTAGAGCGATATAATGTGTTATGATTTTTTTTTTAAATATAATGAAATATTTCTGCTTGTCTGGAAGACTGTACTTGGAGCCTTGAGTGTACTAGTTACGTGTTTGCATTGCCCAGTATCTTCAGACATCCAAGAATCTTTCTTGAACCCAGCTACAGCAATGACGTGACAATATTCATGCATGCCATCTGGAAACAGTTAAGATAGCATGATGCTTGCTATATATATCTTACGCTTGGTGTTACTGGGGATGCTGTAATTAGATATCTACATGGTAGTTTGTGTAAGGAAAAAAAATAAAGTTTGGGGGCATCGTGTGAGTGTAGTTTGTGGGGAGTCTTGGAAATCCAAACCTTAAATTCTGTCCAGGATTTTCACCGGTAGCCTGAACACTCGGTTGTTTGGTTATCCAAATTTTAAAAGCGGTAGAAAATCAGGATCCTGTCCAAAATGTTATGTGTTGACCTGGTTATTGATATTTCAGTTCACCGGGAATCTGGGGGAATGATGGGACACACAAACAAGTGTTTGAGAAAGCAGTTATGAAGACAATACTTCAGTTACTTCATTAAAATACCTGGTTTTGTTTATCAAATTGGTTTTGTTTGATTGTCAAATCTCTGCAATTTTGAAAGGTTTTATGTGTAGAGAAGAAATGCTTTCTATATGTTATATCTTGTAAGGATTAATTGACTTGTAACTAAATATTTTCTGTGTTCCTACAGTGGTTTGAGGGAGGTTTGCCTAAAATTTCTTTCCAGTTATGTTTATAGTTTTTTTTCTCATCAGATGAGAATATTTTTGATCTCGTCTTGAGAGCTGCAGTAATGCCTGCCAGTGCTTCAGCAAAGATATTATCTGCAATTAGATTGATTAGATGACTTTTGTAGCTTTACATAATGCAGTCCTATATTGAAAGCTATGTAAAGGTTTTTATGACTATTTTCAGTTCTGTCTCCCCCCACCCTACCCCCAGCAAAGAGAGCCACTTAAAAAAACAAGCCACAAAACCCAAAATACTTCTCTGGAAACTCCTGCATGCTGTCTATCACAGTAGTTGTGAATGTTTTACCAGTTCAGGCACCAGTGATGATTTTGCTCATCTTTATGACAAAATCCAACTGTATGGACTATGGGGTCACTAAATAAGAAAGTTTGCAAGGCTTTCTGTATGACTTTCAGAAAGACAAGAACCTACAAAGTTGTCATCACTGACAGGAAGTCTATGCCTTACTGCTTGTTTGTTCTTCTGCTACAGTAGGCTCAGTTGCACAGCTTGGTGCCAGTTGTTTTCTTTCTTTGTAAGAAAAAAAAAGAGCTTCTGCTTAACTGCTGCAGGTGAGCTGTTAATTCTATACATCTTTGTTTTCATTCTGCTTTTCTAGCCTTCTTGCCTATCTTGGGCTAGATTTAGGGAACCATTTTAAGTCTGTTCAGTAACATGTGCTTTGTGTTCATCCTGACATTTTAGGATTTATTGAAATCTGAAAATAGAGGTCATCTAAAATTATTTGCAAACACATAAATTGAGAAGCTGAAGGGGATTTGTTTTAGGGTCTTTTTAGGCAATGTTGAAACAAATTTCCAGTGCTGCTCTGACAGAAGAATTTCTAATTATGCACTACAAAATTGCAGTTCGACTTCCATGGAAACTGAAATGTATGTGCCTGGTATTAATGGTGTGTGCCTTACTGTAAGCACTTTCTCAGTGGGACATCTGTGATAACAAAAGGTATATTTAAGAGGCTTCTTTTGCTGAGGGTTACTGAGCAGGCTGTTGAGGTTAGAAATGTTTTTGGAGATTATATATTATGCTTGTATCTGTCCACATGTGCCTTGCAAGCTGCTGCCTGAGGTGGTGGTGTCCTTTTGTAATTGATGTGGAATGTGGCTTTCTTTTGTGATTAGAGAAATTGAACCATCCTGGTATATTTTGTTTTAAAATTAGAGCACTTTGTAGTCAGCCCAACTGTTTGGACTTCTGTAGTATTTGAGGGATTCACCAAAACAGTTTAAGGATAGGAGGTTGGTCAAAGCTCCAAGGCTAAAAGCATACAGAAGATGGTATGAGCATGCCTTTTTGTTGGTGCAGAGATCTTAAAAGTTATCTTCAGCAGTGAAGGCCAGGCAGGATTGTTCATGGCATAAACAGCATTGACCAGAAGGCCCCAAACTTATTTCTTATTTTAATGTGTGTACAGTCCTAATATTTTCCAGCATCTCTGTGGTAAAAGCTAGTGCAGTAAGTCTGGTTATTGCCACATATGTAGAGTCCTGTTCCATTTAGGTTTATTTAAATTGTTGAGCTGATATATCTTGGTTAACAGCAAGTGGTTCAATGTGTTGAACATCACAATGCTTGAATCTTTAAATAAATAGAACCCCCCCCCCGCTTATGTTTCAGTGTATAAAATACCATCAGTTATAATTGCATAATACAAAATTTAGTATATGGGTGTTTTTCCAGTAAATGAAATAACAGTGTTCAACAAAGCAGGCCTGTACATGCTTCAGGATGCTGAGAAGAATTCCATTTGTGGTCCTCTTGGCCTTCTCCTGTTTAGCTCCCCAGACTCTTTTCTTCAGATTACCACACCTTCCTCCAAATGCATTTGTTAGGTTATTTTTTCTGTTTGTCTAGAAAAACAAAGTAGTTGTGATAGTCTGCTGAAACCTTTGGTACTGAAAATAGGATTATACTGTACTAATTAAAGAGTTCTCTTTGTTGGAACATATCATTGATATTCCTGTTGCAAAACCTTTGTGAAGTGGTAAAATGCTGAAGGTACACTGCTGTCTATTTAACAAAGGTGTGGTCTGTTCAAAGATCAGGAATAGTTTACTTGATGCTTATGGCAATTTAATTGTGCTTCAGGTTACTGCATCCTGGATTTCACTACAAGTTGTCAGATACTATCTGGCTAGTGCCTGAAAACTTAACTGTTAAAGTTAACACACAGTACTTTGGTTAAAAGACTGTATAATACTTAAAGAAAATTAAATAATTCTGGACAGGAACAATTTAAATTTTAAAATCTTTAAAATCTTAAAATCTTGATAAAGTTGTGTGTACTTAATAGGTGCTTGAGAATTTAGGGAAGTGTTTTTTTCATGTATGAAAAATCAAATATCATAGAAACTTTGGGCATTGAAGGGAAATTGATTACTTCAGCTTACTCCATTTATTCTTGTGCCTGTAGATAATACGTAAAGTTTCAGCATTTCAGGGAATACTTTATTCTGGAAAAAGCATCATTACTGATAAATAGGGAAGCAGAACTTGTGCAGAACCTGCATTTGGGGCTTTAATATTTAGGCAAACTAGTTCACAGGTGTAAGTATTTAGGTATCTGATTATTCAAAGTCTCTCATTAGGCTTGAATCTGATGTACTTAGAAATTCAGGATATTCAAGGTAAGTTATGCAATGACTTTGAAATTAGACAACTGTATCCTAATCAAATGGAGTGAAGCATCTTGAAGGGAGGAAAATCTTAAAGCCACTATAAGTTTTGAAAATTTGAAGATAGAATAAATTTCTTTGAGACATTTTGGAAATCTTGGGTAAGTCCTTAGACATGAGAAGATGCCCAGTCATCTTCATGTTTGCTTCTAGCCTGACTCTCTTCCCTTTAACTCGTACTAAAAGATGGAACTTGTACTAAATCAGGCATTGAGAAATCCACTCTGTTTGCTACTCTGGGGGTCAAATATAAAGCATTTGGACAGATTTCCTTGGGGTAAGATGGGATGTTAAGCTGTGTCACCTAGCTAATTAATTTGGTTTAGATTTCTCAGTCTAATTTATCCTGTAGTCATTTTTTCGTTCCTTATCCTTGCTGTTGTGAACCAAATTCAAAAGGGCTCACTCTGGGGAAGCCAGTTATTGCTGCTTTCTATCAGGAAAGGTGGCACAGGCATCTTGTAAGCAGCTGCCTTGCCAATTCATGGCTTTGCGTGTTAAGGAAATCAAGATGGACAGATAGTTTATTGCCATGTGCTGTGCTGCAAAACTATGATAGTTCAGCTTCTAGTTAATGAACAGCTCTGCTCTTACAGAACATGAAGGAGCTCTAGAAAAGCAAGCTGAGGTGGAAGCTGGAGTTGGGAACAGCCATGTTTTTCCCAAGTCACAATCCTTAATATTCTGAATAAGGTGGAAGTGACCAGTCTTTAAAGCTCTTTCCCCTTCTGTTTTCAAAAGGAGTGAGTTGATATATTATGTGCTACAGCTAGTGTGTTTTCTGTCTTATATTTTGGGGTTTCTCTTCCTTAATTCCCACCCTGGCACCTAGTACTTGTGTTCTTTTATTCATATTTTCCTCTTTATTTTGATCATCTAACCACGTGCTTACTATCTAGAGGAATACAACTGCTACTTAAAGACTAGTGCCAGACGTTTTAAGAGAGTTAATGCAGTACTATAGGGGGAAAAAAAGAACATACAAGGGTGAAAGCAAGTGTTTGCTTTCTTGTTGTGATACTGTCTCTGGGCCGTGCTTTTTGTATCAGCATTAAGCATTGTAGTGTTATCTGTTCCTAAACACTACTTCTGAGTCTAATGGCTTCAAGGTCTTCTATGTTACTCTTCAGTCTGGCAGCCTTGCTTTACTTATTCCTGTTCATCTGTATCTTACTTTGTATCAAAGGTACACATCAAAATAGAGCAATTGGTGGGAGAAATTAATGAGCTACTGGAGGTATATAAATCATTGCTATCAAAAATAATGGAACTTCTTGCACACTGATTGAAGATGGGTTACATTGATTGCAGGGCTAGAGAACAAAGCATTGCTTGGTCTGTTTGGAGTAAAAAGAGAAGTTATGCCATATTTTAATATCTTCTGAGTATTCTTTTTTTCTGCTATATTGTGTTGATTTTTAAGGTGGTCCACTAAAAAACTTTATCTTCAGACTGCTGCTGGAAAGCAGTTATTTCATGGTGTAGCTTGATTTCTTTTTAACTGTGAATCTTTGTTAATCTCTTACTGAAGATCAGCATGCCCTTTGGACACTTACATTCTTATTTCAATGAAATAATTAACTGAAGCTTGGCTAAGATCTTCAGCACTGTTGTAAGGAATTAATTTTTTTTTATAGATGATCTCCTAGGCTGTTTTGTGTAGTCTGTGTAGCAGAGGCACAAAGAGAGCAGGTGGTTTGTTGTTCAAATATCCTAACTACTGCATCTTTATTGGGGCAGAATGTGATAATGTGATAGTAGTTATTGTCAGGAGGTAGTTATCAATTGAGTCTTATCCAGCCTGCCCCTAAGATGGGGTACCTTTGTTGCTTCTGTTGGACTCTTGATTGGCATGGTAAAGCACAGTTCAGATTTGATAGAATATAAATTATCTTGCTGCCCTGGAAACATAATGTGGTTTTCATCAGTGTTTTGAGGGCCTTAGTGCAGTGAGATGTGTCAGCATCTGAAAGTTTTCATTTGAAGTCTGCCTACATGCATGGATGAGGGGGATGCTTTTCAGAACCAAAACTGTCCAGAAAAGACCACGTTATGTATGTGATAAGTTGTATCAGTAACTGTCTCCCTTGGCTCGAGTGAAAGTATGTTGACTTGCTTGGCTACTTCTTCGAATTTTAATTATTTGACTTTTAAGGATGTAAAAAGTATTGCTAAATGTAGCATTCTGAAAGCTCTATTTTTTTTTCTAAAAAGGGTGTAAGTGGGAAGCAGCCGATTCTCCTTTGACTCAGTTGACTCTTTACTGGCTGGCACATGTAGCATGAAATGGGTGATTCAGCTTCTGTTGATAAAACAGTTGAGCTGAAATTTGTAGAAATACAAAATACAATAATAGCAATTTTTATTAATTTTCTGTGCTTATGCATGCACACAGTTTTATGATTTCTACTGTATTTTTCATATCTAATTTTGCTATTTTTGCTTCTGGTTTTTTTGTGTTGTAAATAAGTGATCATGTAGACCATTTCCTCCTCTAACATAATAAATATTGTGGTGAATATTTTAGTGTACCTACCTATGTCACTGTAATGGTAATATCTGAAGCAATGCATTATTTTTAACAGGGTTGAAAAAAATCATGCCAATACAGATGTGTTGGCAAGCAGGACTGAGAGAAATATCATTCAGGCTTTTGGAAGATACTTGTTCTTCTCTTTATGCTTTAATCCACAGGTAGTGGCAATTGATCCATCTGATGGATTTTATTGTAATCTCTGGGATTTTGGTAGCAGGAGGTGGTGTGATCACCTACTTCTATGCGACTTTTTGTATACAGCTGTTAATTTGCTTGCAAAAGCATGATCCAGCCAAGCTTTGTTCTTAGCATTTACTGTGAAATATTTGGGGAGAGCTTGAGCAGAACATCATCATGTGAGAGAGAAACGCATTAATCTTTGGGAGGACTTCCTGAATATATTAAAATCACAGAAAAAGTCTTGAAGACCTACTGGAAAACTGCTGTATCTGAAAGTGACTTTTAAATAAACAGTCCTTTGGCAACTTCCTGAGAATTAGCAGGAATTATTTTTCATAATGGGATTGCAGTTTTCACAATGTGATTGCCTGTTCTTAAATTGTGGATTACAAACTTGTCTTGTTACCTGAGCAAGTGTGTTTCTAATGCAGACTTTTACTAAAAAAAAAAAAATCAAGTGCACACATATTTAGGTGTATAAGGTGTCTTCATTTGCTGTTTTATGATTCTGTCACTGATTGTCACAATGGGATGGTGAGCAAACTGGTTCTGCAACAGCATGCTTCCACATTTAGCTTTTAGGAGACAATGTAGTGTGTAGCTTGCATTCTGAACTGCCCTAAGCCCAGAGATTCAGCTGATTTAGATGAGAGATTACACATTTTCTGATAAGATGATGAACTGGTACTATGGCACCACTGCTTTAGGTCCCCTAGAGAAGAAATAACGAATTTCCTGTTTCTGGGTTGTTTTAGATTATTTTGCCATTATTTCGTTCAACCTCTCTGCAAACACCTTGCTGATAATGCTTCACACCAGGCAGCCTTCCCATATCTGATTTGTGCTAAAGTTTTACCCTTGTGTTTTAGTTCCCACCTTCCTTTGCTTTCTTAATACTTCTAAACCCAAACTATGAATCCATTCTCACTATTATCAGCTTTCTAGATAGCTCCTGCTGTGTGTGGCATTTTTTTCCTCTTAAATAAAAAGGCCTTGAGTGTTCTTGATGCTAAAGAGCTTATGAAAAAAATACATTTCCTAGATAGGGTAACTAAAACCTTTTTGATTTGTCTCTTGCAGTTAAAGTGCAAAATGGTTTGGGTTTCTTTTAGTCTTTAAGACCTAGCATTGGAGAGTTTACAAATGAAGTAAAAATGCCAGTAAAAACTGGAGAGCACGATAAAAGAGTTGAAGGAAGCAATGAAAGGTGATAATTGAAGTGAGAAACAACTGTTCAGTTACTGTAAGGCTTTGCATATAGAAGCATCTAGTAATAAACGCTTAGTCATTTCTGTGCTCATTAATTGTGATATACGCTCCTTCAGTGCTGCCTGGGTTTTGTTTTTTTGGTCTGAAGGGAGGTATCTTGTAGTATGTGACAACAAAACTGCTTCGTTTTGGGTAAGGGGATACTTTATTAAGTAGCAGTGTTCAGTAATTTCTTTTTCTGGTAAATGTAGCTAGAAATTTATGCACAAGCAGGTTCTAAATTTTCCTGGCTTAGTGGTTTGAAAACTTACACTAAATGTTATTAAATTTTGTTCTTAAAATAAGCTAGCTTGCTGTGCCTGCCACTTATCAGGCAGTGTTAATGATCTTAAATGTGAATTTCTTTAAGAACAAGGCAGAGAAGATGTAGGTAGAAAATACTTTTACTTTCGTTGCTAAGGAAGCAACAGTTATTAATATTCCTTAGCTACTTCAGAGATGTCCCAAGACCCCTCTTTAAAATAGTGTTATTTTAAGCATTTGGCTTTAGACATCTATTAAACTAGTAGTAATCAGTTCTTTTATTTTGTACATAAATTCTCTGTTGTCCCTAGAATTAAGATTACTTTTAAAAAATACACTTAGCTTGCAAATGCATTTAGAAAGGATTAATGCAGTCACCTGCTCTAGTCCAGATTTTTATGCTTAAATATTGCGTTAGTATGATTTTTATAGATGTAGGTTATGGGATTAGCATCAGGAAATAACGAGTATTTTGACAACATTGGGATGCTGTCTTCCATGAAAACAGCTTGAATTTGCTTACTGCTAGTGGCAGAGGGAAAGGGACCACTTTACTCTAGAGCTGTTTATTACAAGCATGTGTCCCTATGATCATCTTGAGCATTGTTGTCTGCTTATTAGTACTCTATTTAGAGAAAGTGGCAAACTGTCCAAAAGGTTTATTTTTAAATACTTTTTTTTTTTAATGAGAAAATGAGCATGAGCCAGCTGCAGTGAGCACTCACAGCCCAGAAAGCCAACCTCATCCTGGGCTGCATCAAAAGGAGTGTGACCAGCAGGTTGAAGGAGGTGATCCTGCCCCTCTATTCTGCTCTCATGAGACCTCACCTGGAGCATTGTGTGCAGTTCTGGTGTGCTCAACATAAAAAGGACATGGAGCTGTTGGAACAAGTCCAGAGGAGGGCCATAAGGATGATCAGGGGCTGGAGCACCTCCCATATGAAGATAGGCTGAGAAAGTTGTTGCTGTTCAGCCTGGAGAACAGAAAGCTGCATGGAGACCTCATAGCAGTCTTTCAGTATCTGAAAGGGGGCTATAGGGGTGCTGGGGAGGGGCTCTTCATTAGGAACTGTAGTGACAGGACAAGGGGTAATGGGTTCAAACTTAAACTGGAGAGGTTTAGATTGGATCTAAGGAAGAAATTCTTTCCTGTGAGGGTGGTGAGGCACTGGAATGGGGCTGCCTAGGGAAGTTGTGAATCCTCCAATCTCTGGTGGTGCTCAAGGCCAGGTTGGACAAAGCCTTGCATGGCATGGTTTAGAGTGGGGTGTCCCTGCTTATGGCAGGGGGGTTGGAACTGGGTGGTCTTAAGGTCCTTTCCAACCCTAAGTATTCTATGAGACATGAGGAGGGATGAGCCTTCAAGTGTTAGGCATGCCAGCAAAAGCTGATGGTCTATGGATCGATAGCTAGAGTATGGTGATGTTCAGTAAAAGCTTGGTTGCTTTACTCTGGCAGTAACGTCTGGCATATTGATGAATGTGCACATAGCAGTTGGCTTTTTTGTGCCATTCTGTAATGCTTTTGGAGGAGACAGAAATACAGTGTTTCTCTGAGACAGTAATTCCAAGTTGGCACCTTGAATGTGAAACTCTTGAATTTGGGCTTTGCAAGGTCTTGGAATCTTTCTGGATATGTTGGTATCTGGCTTCTCCCCTGAATTTTCTGAAATTAAAGCTTGAGGTTTTTTATTTTTGTTTTCTTTTTTCTGAAGCTGAACCTTCTGGCCTCACTGCTTAGGTGAAGGCAGTTTTATGGAAGACCATGTTGACTGACCACAAGATGTTTCATGCCCATCTGTTATGCATGGATGAAGAAATGCAGCCAGACCTTTGGAGGGATCCTAGAACTTATCTTTATTAGTTAGCTATCAATTTTCCTATGTCTCATGCAGCTGTGAGAAACTATTTTTTCTAATGCAGTCTTTTAGATGTACCAAGCAGAGTAGAAAAAGTAATGTAACTGCTAATGTAACTGTTGCATAATGACCATTAACACTTATCAACCTGATACTTTCTTCTTTTGTGTGTACTTCATTCACACTAACATATGGAAAAATGTCTCCTGAGCACAATGACTGCTTCAGATGGAAACTTGGCAATTCTTCAATGCAAGAAGCAGCCAATACCTCCCACAGAAACAGGCCAGCCACACTAGCCTTTGACTACAGAAGTGTTTGCAGTAAGTTTGTGAAGGAGTTGGACAATCTAGCATTGTCCCTATCAGGATAATCTGCTTTGCAGACCTGTTAGTAAGGTATTGCTTGCTGTTCAAAGCTTATGTGCTTGGAAATTATAGACTCAGCAGGTGATTACCAGAAAGAAAACATCAAATAGAAGGGGTTGTATCCATTCACTTTATATTATATATTCACTATATTTAGATTTGTGAATTTGTAATTATATTTTATCCTTCCATTGGCTGTCCTTAAAGCTGCTCTTGCAGGAGGTGACTAGGCTTTCTGGAGTACAGATCTGTACTAAATAAGAAAAGTCTGAACTGGAATTAGTGCTTGGAGGAGCACAGACACAGCTGCTTATGAAGACTGACCAAACCGTGTCCCAGGGTCTGAGCCAAACCTTTGGTGGGCAGGTGTCTTGTCTGATGAGCCATCCTTGGCCTCATATCAGGTTACGTATGAATTGATGGCATGTTTTAAGAAGCTAGAATGCTTTTACTGCAGTTCAGATATTGGACTTGGCATCTAGATAATGTATGTGTAAAGTGGTCTTAAGAAGGTGTGCTGATGGAATTAATGTCCAGAATATTTAGGGGTTATGTCTGTCATTGAATCCATAGGTCAAGAAGAAAAACATGTTCATACAGCTAATGGCTTTGGAGAGGGCTACAGTCAATGTATTTAGGAAGTGGCTTAATTTTGGAGAGTCGTTCAGATTTGCAATGATGTTACAGTAAAATACTTCTAAATGCTTTCCCTACTTTTCAAAGTCCCTTCCTTTCTTCTTTCCTGCTTTCCTCAACCTCATGAAACTCTCCAGAAGAGCCTTCATGTGAAGGCTTGTTTTCTGATGGATTTTGGAGTTAAGCTTTTAGGCTTTGTTGTCACCTCAGTGTAACTACTTCAAGGGAAGTTGAAGGGAATCTTGAAGGAAAAAGGAGTATTAGGCTGTCAGCAGTTCCCTGTAGCAGGGAAGCTTTACCCAGAAGTGATGATGCTTTGCTTGGAGCAGGAAACTGGGAATGTGGGGACAGTGGGTACACCAGCATGTGTAGGGCTGGCCAACCTCCAGGTGCTCTGGTATAATAGTTTAACCACTTGAACAAAGCTTAGAGTATTCTGTGGTACTTTTTGTTCCCTCCAGTTTTAGAAACCCCAGTTCTTGATGTTGAGAAGCTCAAGCTCTCAGCTAAGCAGGGGTGTAACGGCTGATTAAGACAGTGTATAAAGCTTGTTACAGAAACTCTTTGCTGAACCAGTATTGTGGTGTGGTGAATGATGGCCTGTAATTTTCATGTTGCTTTTACCAGGCTACATTTTAGCTAAAAATGGAAGCTTGTGACAATGCAGATTTTTTTTTTCCCCTCCCCCTTAAGTTGCTTGTCTACTCATGTTCTTAAAAACAGTTCCATCTTTAATTAAAAACGCCTCTGTTGGTAGGATTGCCTTCTGCAGGCGTTGCAGGTTGCTTTCAGCCAACCCAACTGGAAACTTAACCTGATTTTAAAAGCAAAACTAAGCTTTGTGGAGCAGTTTGCTGTTACGCTTCCTTACTCTTCTTGCAGACTGGTTAAAGCAGCTTTTTTTGCAGAAGGCATATGAAATCTGCACCACCTCTCCTGTGTTAATGAGGGTACAGCACAGGGTAATAATGGTGTGTGCTGTGGCCTATTGCTATGGTGTATTCGGTGTGCTGTTAGTGTTCCAGCATGATTTTACGTGTTTACGTTTCAGAGAATACTTTCAGAATTTCATCAGTTTGCATCTCTCTGCAGTGTGGGCAAATTTTTCCGGTGAAGACTTCTGAAAGTTGAATAGAGTTAATCTCTCTTCAGAACGTCAAATGATCGTGTCATGTGTTTGTGTCTTTGGGGGGTTAGAGTTTGGCCTCGAAGTGTGAGCTACTGTTTTATACCTAAACGTCTGGGTTTTTTCCTGTCAGTAGCCAACAAAACTGCTTACACTGTGATGATTCCATAATCACTGTATTAAACTGCTATTCTAAAAATAAGCTTGGATGAGGATGATCCATATCCTAAGTAGTTTAACCTCCATGCCAGACACTGGATTGGTTTTGTAGATTTTCCAGCTAATAGTGAACTGTAAAATCAGAAAGATGCAGTATCTGTAATCATTTCAGCTTAAAGTACATAAGATTGTAGACTGGCTTTCTGATTTAAGATCATTTCGCTTCAGTACATCCTTGCTTTGTGCTTAGAATAATCCTCTACTGTCCCAATGCTCTAGCTTTGAAGATGTACACTCAGTGTCCATTGACATCACCCACAGCCCTTGCCTTGCTGTGTGGTACAAGCAAATTGCAGATGTTTTGAATGTATAAGCAGTTGTCGATGTTTTGAATCTTGGGGTGAACTATAATTGTGACTTTGTGCTGCCAGAGGAAAAAAGTTGCTCCAAAATTTCTTACAAGAAACTCTTCCAGCTTGCTAAAAAGTGAATTTGTGCGTTAAATCACTACAGTCTTCCAGACTGCAAGTGTGTGAGTTTAATGTGTTAATACTTTACTTGTTAACATCTTTAGTGATTAGGAGTCATAATGCTTCTAGAAGAGTGTTGTGCTCTGGCTTGAGCTCTTTAGTAGGAGGTTTATATAACTTCTTTTGATAAAATAGGTACCTTGGTATTTCACTGTGCTTAGAAAGCTAGCATACCTCAGGAACAGTATTGAGCAGATATAATTTCAATGCTTTGAAAATGCAGACTGGGGAGAGGGGACACCTTGTAATCCAGTGAAAATTAGTCTTGTATGAGTGAGACAATGTTTTGCTACAATCCTAAGCTCTCTGATAGTATGGACTTCTGTATCAGCTAGGGGAGGAGACTTTAATGATCTGAGGATTGCAAGAGTTTCCTTGGGAAAGACTTTTAAAAGTGACATGAGTCTTTTGGTCCTGTTGATGTTAAAGCAATGCCCGTTTCCTTCCTGATGACAAGCTGGCTGTTTGTTAGCCAGCAAAAAAAAAGTCTGTGCTTTGATAACGTTTTAATTTCTGCTAGACTTGTTAAGAAATGGATGTTATTTCTTGACAATTGTACAAATTCTGGTTTTGTTTTTTTTTCTTTTTCCTTTTTTTCCCTCCCCCCTCCAGAATTTACATGTTTGACAGCAGAAGTTGGCTTTCTACTGTAGTGAGAGAAAATGTAAGTAAAGAAATAAGGTAACTTCTTTTTTCTAGTGCTTAAGAAATTCATACTATTTTTTAAGTGGCTAACTTAATGTTTTTAGCTGTTAATATGTGCAAGCCTGAAGTACCTGTTTTCTGCTTTAGCATGTGTATTTTTATATCAACAGGAAGAATTTTTAAATGGGCAGAGAACTTGCTAAATAATAGATACTGGTGCCTGCCTTCATTCAGAAATGGAACTGGCAAAGCAAAGGGAGACCATAGATGAAGCGGTTTCATCTCAGTGGGTCAGGGAATTGCAATAAATAAAATGATTACAATAGTCATTCTTTCATGAATGAAAAATTACTTATCTGCCATGTTTGACAAAAGAAGGCCAAATTTCTTTTGAGCAAAGTGGCCCTTGTCAGAATGTTCTTTGCAATGTGTCGGATTATTCAAACAGAACCTAAAAGCTTCAAAGTTCATATTCTTTGCAATCATAATTACTACTAATATTTTTGGAACAGTGAAACCTTCATTATCTTCCAGGCTATAATTTCAAATGTTTCTGCCTCTTGGGAAGCCTCTCAGTCTATTAGGGACATCACTAGTTAGCCATATGTTGTTTAGGAAGTACTTGCTCAGTTTATTTGTTGCTTCCCATTACTAGATGTTTACCTGTTTTTCAAAAAGCAAACAGCAAGTGAGCCCTGTCTCTTTCTCTAAACCTGTCTTCTGAGGTGCTCTCCAATTAGTTATTTTGGTCAACCCTAGGTACCTCCGGTGTTCTGTTTTTTGGAGGGGAAGAAACTGAACACAGTGTTCCCAGTGTACACAAACCATTGCTTTTCTTCAGTGGCATTACACTATTTTTTTCTGTCCTATTTTGCATTTAACCAGTGCTGGGTTGTGATTTGTTGGGTGTTTTTTTAATTTATTTATTTATTTTTCCTTCAAATAAAGCTGTATCACAGAAGTTTGTGTGAGTCTTTACATTTGTGTCATGTTCCTGCATACATTTTCTATGATTTTTTTAGCTTCTAAAATCCTCTACTTTTTTTGTGGTCACCCTATCTGGAGATGTGTGAGCTTCAGGATCACAAGGCACCCCTAATACTTTTTTTTGTCTTGTCTTGTGGACCATGTAAATGGGAGAGAGAACACCTCAAATTTGTTCCACAAGCAATTCTGATCTTACTGTATTTTCTATTCAATAAGAGTAAAATAGGACTCAATATATACTTCCAATTAAATAACAAAAACCCCTCGGCTTTTCAAAGTCAATATGATGTCAAAACATTGGAACTAGCAGTGGATTGTGTATAATTCCTTTGTCATTGTGAAAACGTACAAGCTGCAGTGCATGTTGCTAATAGGATTTATGCTATCTAATAGATTAACACAGTTTCATTTAATCAGATGACTGATATGAGACTGTCTGGTAGGCATAACAAGAACCCATTAGAAAGGCTGTAAAGTTTTCTCTCTGTTCTTGCAAATGATGTGTTTTGCTTTTTCTCTGGCTCTTTTGTACAGCTGTACTGGGTACAGGGGCCATGTATATTAGCAGGGAAGATGTGGAGGGAACAAGTATCAGTCAACCTTTCATTTGAAAGAAAGGCAATTTGGCTAACCCTCTTAGGAAATTACTATGCATGGGTAATACTCTAACAGTGTATGTTTAATACTTCTCTGTTACCAGACTGCATCAGCAATGGCTTGGTGAGCTTACTTCAGTTTTTGGTAGTAGTAATGTATGCTAAAAATACCTTCTAGGAAAAAAGTTTGGCGATCAAGTGATAGAAGTTCTAAATACTTGACTTAAGGATAGCTGTGACTTCCAGTCTGTGTTCTCTTCTTTCAATCTGTAGAGATTATTTATAGGATGGGCTATTAAGGAGAATTATTTTTTTTGTAATAATGGGAATGATGTGAGAAGGTTAAATAACGGTGTTTAGTGAACATCGCCTCGTTGCTGTTACCAGGCAGCTGTAGAGAGGAATCAGGTTTAACACAAGAATATATATTTAGATGAGTTGTATTCAGTTCTTCCCATTTCTCTTGCAGTGTAGACAAGCATAATGTAGTCTACATCTAAATGTGATAGTATTAATGATACCTTAGTTCCAGTAACTGGACTTAATTGGATAAAGAGCTTGAGCTCTGGAAAGGACATTAGAGTTGTAACAATGAAATGAGTGAATTCTTCTTTAGCCTTTGAGTTATCACTGTGTTCTGCATAGTGAGCTTTACCTTTAAAGTGAATTATTATACTGGGACCTTATGTCTATCTCCATTTGCAGGAAGTCTGTGGGAGTTATTTAGATTTCATATGGCTTTCTATTCAGCGCAAAGATTGCTCAATATAATTGAGTGTCTGGACACAGAAGCTTTCCTCTTACACACAAATATAGGTCATGTAGCTTAGAGAAAAACAGACCAAGAAGTTGTTAATTTGAGACGAGTAACCTGATAAATCCTTTCGAAATAGCCTAATTGTGAAGTTTGATCTTGTGTTGAAGTTGAATTCAGTACTTCATTTTTCCTATATGGGAAACAGAAGAACAAAGGGACTCTTCTATGGGTAACTTCTAGGAGGAGATTAGAGACTTGGGTCTTGTAGCATAGTGAAGAACAATGAACTACCTTGCAAGTATGTGTCTTCTTGTCTCTAGTAAGCGCAGAATTATCTACAAGGTATACTTGTCAACAAGATTAGGAGGATTTAGGCTTAGAGCAGAGACACTTAAGCACTTCAGCCTCTGGAAAGGTCTTGAGTGCATTCAGCAAAGTAAATGTGTTATTCTTGAGAAGCCTGCCTTCAAGAACACAGTAACATACTGAAAGGAAAGTGAGGTAAGCATGAGTTTGGCTGCTACCTATTTCTTCACAGCTGTGGTGATAGTTGGATAAAAGGAGTGTGGAATGACTTATTTTTTGCATGAGGTTTGTCTGATTTAGAAATTTAGTGATGTCTTTCAAAACTCCAGAAATAGAAGTATCATCGCTATCAAGCCTACAGTTTCTTCTAGAGATGTTCTTTTAAAATGGGGTTAAATGCCCTTAAACTTGCCAAGAAACAAAAAATGTATTATTTCATGATACTCAAATGCTCTGGTTTGCAATGAGCACAGACCATGTTGAACAGCTTTTGCATGTTATTTCTAAGAATAAATCTGTATACAAATTTCTCATGTATTGAGAGACTAGATAAAAATATTTTGTTTTCCTGTACATTTTCCTGAACTTACCTGCTGTCCTTGCCCTTTTAAAGTCTTGTATTTGTTTTTGTTTTGTAATTCTAGACACTAGTAAACTCTGCTGATTTACAGTAATCAGTACACAAGAGGATGGAACCCTTTATTTCCCTATGGATTTCATATTTCTGACATAAACTTAATTGCTTAAGACTTAGTGTAAAAGAAATAGAGGAATAGCCACACTGGTTACCCCATAAATTTTAGTCTGCTTCCGAGAACTCCTATATTTTAATGCCCTAGGCTTCATTAGGGCTTTTGTTTCCTGAGTGCTAGTGAGTTCCATCATGTGGGCAGGAATTGGATCCTTCCTGTTGATGTTGAAACAACAAAGACTATAAAGGGAATGTGGAAATGTAGCTTAAACAATTACAATGGATGCTGTCAGAAATGGAGTTTGGAGTTGCTTGGAGTGCATAGGGGCTAACTTGTAACTCTAAAAGTACCTAACTTCCAGATGTGAACTTATGTGGAACTACGGTGTTGCAGATGGGGATGACATCAAGGGGTGTATGCATTCAGCTACTAATTGTCATGCAGTGAATATTGAAATGCGAGTCCTGCCTAGCAAGTGACCAAAGGTCAAGACCCATACATGCTGCTTGTGACAACAGTAGTTAAGTTCCTGAAACTCCTCACTGCCTGTGATAGTGGAGATGATATCTTGCATGTAGGTGTAAAGGTTTCTGTAGTGTTGATAAACCATTTTGAAGTTACTTATTAAAAGGAAGCTTTCCTTAAAGCACTAGGGAGTGATTGTCTTGATGTGGAGTTCATAAATAGAACATTTTAGGAGCTTTTTTTTGCATACTAGGTAAGGCCTGGGTTGTTTGCAGTAGTACCCTTCAGTGCAATACTAAGCAATAAGGCCCAAGCATGAAATAAGCTTGTATGATCTATTTTGAACTTGGTGTGTGCAAATAATCCAGAATGAAATACAGGGTTTGGTTTCTGTGAAGTGGACTTAATATAACTTTTTCCCCTAGGATTAGTGTTCATCTCCTTAGGCCTCTCCTGTTCCATACAAAGAATTATTGTTTCATTTAAATGCAAGATAATTCTGTTGCATAGCACATAAATTCTGGCAGAAATAAATTGGCACTATTTTTAAGCAGTATTACAGGAGAACATGTCTGCTTTGACGTTAGATTATTCATCCTATTATATTTTTAAATAAAGCTGCATGCAAATCTTCAGTGTAGGTACCTGTATCTCCTTGCAGCTGGAATTCTAGTGTCCTAAGTCTTGATCCTAATCCTGCCATTGAGTTTCTGTGACCTTGAACAGAATGCGTAAGTTTTGGATCATGATTTCTTTCTCTGAAAGAGGAACGATACCATCTCTGAATTGTTTGTACTCTGCTTAGAGAGGCTGGTATTTGCTTAGTGGTAAATGGGCTTATATATTAACTTGAAGAATGGCAGAAACAGAAATGATTATGTAAAAACTGAAAGATCTGAAAATATGCAGTTTATTTGTAAGGACAGTCTTCAGAGTTTCTTAATTCATGACAAGACTAGCACATATTATTTCACAGTGTGTGTGATCTACACAGGAGCTCTAGACTGTGGTGACTGCATGTTGAAAACTGTAGGGAGACCCAGCCACAGTCTGTTTTGTCTTAGATGTAGAGTGAACAATACATCTTGAGAAACAGAAGAGCAATCAAAAGAAAAGATGGTTATAGGATAATAAAACACTCTTGATAGGTTTTGTCTTAACTGGATTTGACTAAGCTGAGCAAGGAATCTTTAAGGGGCTTAAAGATGACCCTGGCACCAGAAGACAGAAGAGACCTCATTTCACAATGAAGTGAAAGGGCTTTGAAGCTGTGTGGATGGAGGGTTTGAGCCAGGACCTAACTAGAATGCCTTTTCTAAAATATTGCACATTTCAGAGAAGGGTATAAATTTATAAATTATGATATGGCAAGATTTGACATTTGTTCCTTTAGGTCTTTAGTTTGCGATACTCGCTACTGTGAAGAGACCTGAATAATCTGGTTATGTGGGATAGCAATATTTAGGGAATGTTAAAGTCTTAGTAAGTCATTTGAAACTTCTTTTTTTTAAGACAGCAGTGCTTGCTCTATTACTTTAACTTGTCTTCACAACATGCTTCCTGTTACTGTGACTGGTTAAAAATGTGGAAGTTATCCTCCTCTTTCTCCTTGGGAAGGGCTTTAGGAAAAAAACCAAAACAACCAAACCAATAAAACCCTGCTTGCCTGCAAAGATAAATAAGCTGATTAAATCTTAACAGAGAAATATGTAAAGCTGCTGGCAAAGCATTTGCTTTAATAGTAAAGGGTCAATTCTGGCTAATAAAATGCTCTAAACGCACACTACCAGTGTTTGTAAACTCCAGGTGCTCTGTGTAGCATTTGAAAATGGAACCAATTATCTTGATCTGCAGTAAAAGATAAATTTCATCAGCATGTTATATATCAAGCTGCAGAGATTTTTGAAACAGTTTAAGAGCAGCTGAGTTTTAAGCATGCAGTACTAGTGAAAATGGCAACAACATCTTTCTGGAACAGTGATTTTCAAAGGTAAGTTGTATACTTAATGAAATCTGTATGCTGATTATATTGGAAAACAGTCCAATAGCTGAGGAACTCTACAGGCTGTAGTAGAGAGTGTCCAGCGGTAGGTGTGTTCTGTTGAGCTTCCATCTTGCTGGCTATGGAGTACAACAGACAGAGGGATAGCTTTAGTAATTTGGTCCTTATCGATGCTAGAAAAATAAGGTTCTTAGAGGGGGAAAATGTTGGCAGCAGTTTCTCAAGCTCCTCAGCTTAACATGCAAAAAAATACTGGTTTTATTCTGACAACATGTGACTGTTGGAATCCATTCTATAGGTCTCAGGGAGATGTTTTAGCAATTAACACATAAAATCCTGAATGACATTTGTGAGTGATCCTTTTATCCAGGTCTTGGAACAACATTTCTCACAACTGCTGTTTTACAAAAACCATTCATAATGGCTCTTACACCATTTTCCAAGTGATTGTGTCAGTCTGTAAATACTTAAGGAGTTTGCTCTTTGATAGGAGAATTCCTTACTGTATTCTTAAGACCTACAGAGAAGTTCTGAATTTCATGTCTAACATTAGTGTTATCTGCTGGTTCACTCTAGGGACATTTGAGTTTATACAAAACTGAATCAGAAAAACACTAATGAAAAAATGCAAATAGGAGCCCTGGAGGGAAGGAATAAGTCCAAATTATATTTTGTTTTCTGTGCTGGCAAAAAGCTAAACACATTCAAGTGTGGTAGCACCTTATTCTGAAGAGATTTCAGAGAAGTTTTTTCACTTGTATTCTAGTACTTATAAACCAGTCTGCCTTTTGTTCCCAAGAGCTGTTTGAGATGGGTGAAAGGACTTAGTGATTCCAAGCTCTGACCTGTACTAATTCTCATTATCACCACTTGTCTTTCAGATTTCTGATTGTTTCAGAGGTGGCAGTGAGGCACACCTTTAGCACAGGAAAATGAGTGAGCTTGACCAGTTACGCCAGGAGGCTGAGCAACTGAAAAACCAAATCAGAGTATGTATGGTATTTGTGACCGTAGTACACATGAGTGGTTATTTGTGTGGCTTGTGAACAGAGATGGACAGAAATGATGCATTAAGTTACATGGATGCTGGTGGGGGACTCTTCATTAGGGACTGTAGTGATAGGACAAGGGGTTATGGGTTAAAAATAATTACGTTTTCCTCAAAAGAAGAATATTTGGAAATAAATTTTAACAGCAAGCAACATATTATGTTTGTGATGCAGTTAGCATGGGTCCTCTCTGATAGCAAGCAGAAATGCTTTCTGAGCCTTGGTTTGAGGGTGCTGGATCATCTTGACAAAACAGATAAGAAAATGTGGATAACTTCTGATTTCTCTGTTTTTTACTCCTGCTGCAGGATGCTAGGAAAGCCTGTGCGGATGCCACCCTGGCTCAGGTAAGTACTTAAGTTTAACATGAATTATCCTTTATCAATTCTTCTAATTTTGCCTTTAGGTGGTTCCTTCCAGAGGAAGAAAATCGTTTTTGTCCAGCTTGAGCAGTTGTTTCTGTAGGAAGTGTTCTGCTACAGAGAGGATAGTAGTACAGTCTTGTTACCATTGTAGTCTGAACCGTAATACCTGCTGAGATTGATTTAGTAATTTCCACATAATGCTGCACTCCTGTTTGAACTGCTGCTGAACCTGAGCTAATACCTTTGCATCTTGCTGTACTGACACATTTTGATCCTATTGGCTTGGCTTTAGGCAATATAAACTTGGGGAATGGGAATCCTGTGCTCTGTAGACTATTTCATGGAGATACAGTGCGGGGGTTTCTTGAAATGTACATGGGAGTAGAAAACCCAAATCAAAGGTTTGAAATCCTGAAAGTCTTAAGAAGATAAGACCTAAACAAGGTGATTTCTGAGTGTCCTTATAAGTGCAATAGAGGGCCTGCTTCCTTAATTTAATGAAGATGTACTACACAAAATGATGTAGCTTTAGGCAGTTTTTAAAAACTCAGTCAATATTCAAAATGTGGGACTTGGGTCTGCATTGAAATGTTTCTTTAAATGTATTTGTGTATGACGTGTTAATTCGGGAACTATGAAGTGAGAAATTTGGTGTATGACACCATTGCTGTTTCAGATCACAGCCAATATTGACCCAGTGGGGAGAATTCAAATGCGCACTAGAAGAACGCTCCGGGGACACCTGGCTAAAATTTATGCAATGCACTGGGGGACTGATTCCAGGTGGGTGCTGGTTATCCAAATCCGATTTCCTGGCATGACTCTTCAGAAAGTTGACTGTGCAGGACTACTGTTTTTCCTGTTTCTACCACTAGGAACCACTAATTCCAAAAGAGCTTGGACAACCAAGAGCATTCAGAAACACTTAATATCTCCTTTTTTTTTTTTCACCCCCTATGTTAAGAATAGTAAAAATGAAACCATATTGACACTGTAGATTTCCAGAATCAGTGAATCTGAAGCCTGTTTATAGAACACGTAAGCACCTATTTCATGCAAGTTTTCTCCCTCAATTGAGATGTTAGTTACATGGTTTTTCTTAAGGCAGAAGGTGTTAACATGTAGGTGTTTCATCGCACATTTCCATAATATTTAGCATTGTAATTGAGTACTTGCAAAATAATTTTGATAGTGCTAATGACTGAATTGGGAATGCTGCACTGTACTTGAGCTGTTTTCAAGTACCTTGGCCTTGATAGTGGAGACAGATGCCATCACAAAGATCTTCCTTCTTCCTCCAGTGATTGTCTTTATCTCTTGTTTCCTCTCTAGGCTTCTAGTTAGTGCCTCCCAGGATGGCAAACTTATAATTTGGGACAGCTATACTACAAACAAGGTAAGATGAACTGGTATATTGCTGTGTAATTAAATTGTGAAGACAGAGGAAGGAAATGTTACCTGTCACGAATTTGGCTGCATTACTTCCATAGTCCTAAGAGAAAATTTTGAATTCTACAAAACAAGTTTGCATTTGAAGAATACAGCAGCGTATCCTTAGAAGCAGAAACAACTGCAATAACAACTTTAAAGCTGGGATTACTGTTGAATCCCAGCTGTGAAGCTAAGGGATCCATGACTTTACTACAGAGTAATAATAATAATGTTTGCAAAGTAAAAATAACCCCTCTGTTTTTTTGTCTTCCTCCTGTGAACCCAGCCTGCAGGCCAATCTGATCTAAATTACTGTAACAACTGAAAAATAAGATGGTAAAGTAATTTTTATATGACATGATTTCCATCTCGGTATCTTCTGTTCTTAGATGAATGCTAGTTAATCCGTAGTGTCATCAGGAGACAGAGAACAGCTTTCTTATCTTGAGGCGAATGGAATCAGAGGTTGTTGCTAGACTGGTGGAACATTTACTAGAATCAGAAATGGAACTCTTCAGCTGCAAAAACTTCCTCTTCCTCCTCTACCTCTTGGCAGTATTGATTCAGTGAAAAAGCAATTGAGTTAAAACCAACCAAACAAAACCCCACCACTCCCTGCTCCAGAAGAAGTAACCCCTCCCCCCAGACCAAACCACAAACCCTCTGGAATTTGATGCAGCAAACAGCTTGGTGTTGGAACAGTATTACATTTGACCAGGTAGCACCCAGAAGTCACCAATTCAAAAATACTTGAGTGAAAGTCTGCAGATGTTCTTTTGGCGGTTGCAGCACACATTGCAAGTAACACAGGTGCCATAAATATAATCTTTTCCTAATGATAAAATGAAACAGCTCAAGGTGAATATTCTGATTAGATCCCTGGTCAAGACTTCCAAGAGTGAGCTGATTGTGTTTTTAGTGGAAGGGATTGGATTTTCAACTGCTAATTGCTGCAGGATTGTAGATTACTGTAGCAGCAGAGGAACAGACAGTAATCTTCAATTGAGAAATGCAGGAAGATTGTTTATATTGCATGAGGTCTCAATATGTCTAAGGATATGACCCCTTTCTTAAAGGTGTTGTGAACAAATCTGAAGTTAACAAGTTAACAAGAGAGAAAAGGTTTAGCTTCCATAATTTTTTAAGTGGAATTCTTTGCACACAGAATGATAAGGAAACATGGGGTAGTTATTTAAACATGAAGATTAATTGCCTGCAGTGGGCTTCCAAAGAAGGATTTAAATGCTAGTGGAAGCAATGATTTCCTTTCTTTTTCATTCATAGCGTAGTGCCTAGGCCTGGAATTGGCAGTTTTACTGACTGTACTTGAAAGTCAATCTTTTCCTGAACCTATAATAAAACTATATTCATCAGAGTACTGAAATAAATTAATTTAGTTTTTACTAAAATTGCTGATTAAACTGGATTCGGGAAAGGCAAGTTGAGATTGTCATTATGTCATTACTTGATCTGATGAGCTGTAATATATGCAAGTTACCCTCAAAATAGTTTGATGCTCAAAAAAACCTAAGACTTTTCACTGTTTTCTTGTCCTTTTGACAAATGGATGCTGTATGTCTTAAGACAGGTGAAAATCTTCCTGATGAAAATCTTCCTGATGATAACTAATGAATCTGTGTCTGTTTCAGGTGCATGCCATTCCCCTGCGTTCATCTTGGGTCATGACTTGTGCATATGCTCCTTCTGGTAATTATGTGGCTTGTGGTGGTCTTGATAACATCTGTTCCATTTATAACTTGAAAACTCGTGAAGGGAATGTACGTGTCAGCCGTGAACTAGCTGGTCACACAGGTGAGTGCCTCTTGAGGATAATCTAAAGGTGAAAGTATATCTTTTAATCTTTTAAATATAATTTCCTAAATAAAAATATATACTTCATTGTGCACCTCTATTTTTCAGGCAGGACCTTAGCTGTCTGCTCCCTGTTGTTAAATAGCCTTTTCTCCTTCCTTTTTAAAACTTTTTTCCAATAGGATTATAGTCTTTGAGCAGAAGTGTAAGGACAATGTTTTAACCTTTTGCAAGTGAGACAGCTGCTTTCTGATGGAGCTTCTATTTACTTGCAGAGGTTTGACTTCTCATTGTTTCCTCTTGTTTCTCCTTTTCTCCCTTCTCCCCAAAATACAGTGAAAATAGGATTTTTGCCTTTGGTTTCTCTTTCTAGGGTGAACTGTATTGTGATTGATGGGGAGAGAGAGGTAGACTTGTAGGCATTACCTGGTAGATTAGGATGTAAACTGTAGCTGCAGAGTTATCTTAGGGACAGATGAAGCAAAATTCGTCTTGTTAGGTAAGTATTGTTAAGAGTTTTTGAAGCAGGAAAGCCCTTCATGGTACTTGAAAGCTGGTGTCTTAAGTGTGGGGGTGAGTTGAAAATGTTTCTGAATAAACTAAGAGACTCAGTGTCACATAGTACCTTTAAAATTATAAATGCAGTGGCTGAAGGTATTCTTACTTCCTAAAGAATGTGCAGTTAATGGAGATGAGTAGCTTACAGGCAGTAACCTGGAAATCCTGAACTGCTTTTGTGTGTTTTCTGATAATGGACAGATTGTATTTTTATTTCTTTGTGAATGGGATTGGAAATTTTTCAGAGGAAAACTGGGTGGGAGATTTCCTGAAAACTGAAAATTAAAACACTGGCTATTTAGTAGGTACTCTGGTCTCCTGTAAAGCTAAGTATCACCTTTATGGTCCCTGTGTTTCCACAAAGGGTGTAAGACAAAGGTAAATGGCTCCAGAGAAAAACTCTAATAGTTCCTGAAGGAAATTGTCAGGTGGGCATTGTGTCCTGCTAGTTTTCTGTCTGTTGAGCCTCTATACAGAGAAAAGAAAATGGTATAAAGACTGTAGAAGGAAGATAAGGTTAATCAGAAATAGTTACACAGTAACAATATGTAATGATTTTTTTTTACTACATAAGAAGTTAAGTGTGAATTAAGTTACACTTAATGCTGTTTAATTCTTTCAGCTCTTTTTCTTCCAAAGCATGATTTAGGTAATTTAAGAGGAATTGTATATGCTTTGGGTGCAGTTAAGGGTGTGAGAATGTAGTGTTGATTTGACCTTCCAGGTAGTGGCTGTGATGGGATCAGTAAAATGATTTCTGAAGAAGGTACTCTTCCTTTCCCCCTACCACTGCCTGCCCACACTTCAGAACACAGGGAAAGCTATTTAGGTTTGCTGTGATACCACTGTGTCCACAGTGTACCAGTGTGCTAGTGTAGTGGTTGGGCCTGGTCTGTAAAGAGACAAACTATATTTGATCCAAAACATTTGGAGGGTCCTATATGTCAAACTTGTCTGTGTTATTTTAGGCTTACATAGTAGTTCTTGTATCTTCAGGAGAGGAGGCAGCAACATATAAGCAAGCCAGTGTATAATGGGAAGAGTAATCTCTGGTCTTATTCACCAGCTTGTTGTTTTGTTTTCAGGATACTTGTCGTGCTGCCGCTTCTTGGATGATAACCAAATCGTCACCAGCTCTGGCGACACCACCTGGTAAGCACTAAAACTTTGACATGATAGTAATAGCTTTCCACAGCTCTACTATGGAAGGAAACTTTTTTTCTTTGTAAACGTGATAGTCATCCAGAAGAGTAAATGTGATTTATTTATTGTCCAGATGTCACATTTCTAACTGGTAATGGAAAACTTGGAGTTTCAAGTTTGTTAGCTTTGGCTGTTTAGTTATGCCTGTCTTCTGAAGAGCCTGACCTAATTCTGTCTGATAAGGTTGTATGAGTTGTTTTGGTTTTTTTTCCCTAGAACTATTTTGCTTTTGGAAATGTATCAGACTAATGAATTTCTCAAACTTGCTTAGTGTTTTCAGTATTTATTACTTACAAAAGTCATACTTAGATTTTACTAATACAGAAATAAGTTTATGTTGCTATTCATAAGATTTCCTAGAAAATATTCTACAGTTATGGTAGATTTTTTCTTTTTTAGGAGAATGTAGGTATGTAACTCAATAAATACTAGCTTATGAACAAAAAAAGACCTCAGTCTTTTTTTTATAGATTTTGTCTATTATATCTAATTCTTAAAAGCAATACAGCTCTTGCAAGCAGCAGTTCTTATAGCAAAGGTTGTCTAACCATAGAATAGTTAGGGTTGGAAAGGACTTTGAGATCATCCAGTTCCAACCCCCCTGCCATAAGCAGGGGCACCCCACTCTAAACCATGCCACACAAGGCTTCATCCAACCTGGTTTTGAATACTGCCAGGGATGGAGCACTCACAACCTCGCTGGGCAACCCATTCCACTGCCTCATCACCCTAACAGGTGATATCCAATCTAAACCTCCCCTGTTTAAGTTCGAACCCGTTACCCCTTGTCCTGTCACTACAG
>NDXB01015925.1:4635-17424 GCA_002631895.1 Agapornis roseicollis | reverse complement strand
GATATGCTGGAGGGAAGGAATGCCATCCAGAGGGACCTTGCCATGCTTGTGAGGTGGGCTGATATCAACCTCATGGAGTTCAACAAAGCAAAGTGCAAGGTCCTACACGGGGGTCAGAGCAATCCCAGGCAGAGGAGCCCTGCGGAGAAGGACTTGGTGGTCTTGGTCAGTGAGAAGCTGAAGATGAGCCAACTGCAGTGTGCGCTTGCAGCCCAGAAAGCCAACCGTATCCTGGGCTGCATCAAAAGGAGCGTGACCAGCAGGTCGAAGGAGGTGATCCCTCTGCTTTCCTCTGCTCTCATGAGACTCCACTTGGAGTATTGCATGCAGGTCTGGTGTCCTCAGTGTAAGAAGGACATGGAAGTGTTGGAACAAGTCCAGTAGAGTCCATGAGGATGATCAGGGGTCTGAAGCACCTGCTGCACGAAGACATGAGGTGGGTTGCTGGCCAGACTTCCCCGTGTTCTCCTCTCTGGTTACCTCTCTGACTGTCTCAAATCCACAGTGTGTTTTCAACATGGAATGGAAAGGGGCGATCAAATACAGAGAGCTAAGGTCTGTGTAAAGGTAGGGGATGACTTGAGACCCTGCACAGGAAGGACGAAAATCAGCAGCACAATGACCTGCAGAGAGTAGACCCATAGGGTCTGCAGGCAAAAAAGTGGAATGTTGTCCAAGTAGATGTGGAGAAGCTCAGGAGGAAGAAGAAAGCACACAGATACAATCTCACCATGCTGCCACACCCACCACATTGTGTTTTAATTCCGTCTGATGAATGCTGTCCTACCATTCAGTTTGATGTTCATATCTCCCTGTTTGCCAAAGGAGAAGTGTTGGATAGGGAGAGGAGCTGCTCCCTGAAAGCTCTTGTGTTTCACATGGTAGCTTACAGTCATCTGAAGAAAGAGAAACACTACTCTGGAGAAACAGTGATATGTTTATTTTCAACGTTGGAGGCTGAAATGAAATTAAGCGTAAATGTATTCCAAAGCAGTGAAATCAGATTTGCTTACTAATCTGGATTCCACCTCCTTTCTTCCCCCTCCCGCCGAAACTACCAGGACCAGTCACTGTGCCTGTGTCGCCTCTTCCTCCCTTTCCTGCTTGCAGCCCAATCCTGCTGTGCTCCTGCAGGAGAATTTCCCAGAAGACTGGCCTGCAGCAGGAGTAAATAGAGGTCAAGACAAGAAAAGAGAGGAGGAACATGGGGATTGGAAGAAAGGCAACAGTGTCTTGAGATCCAGGAGAAACGTGTCTGCTGTTCTTAAAGCCACCTCTCTTAGCTTTTCCCCCAAAAAAAGGCATTAGGGCATGCTTCTGCATTTCAAAGGGAATTAGGCTGAACAACGAAGGCTGGCCTCCCACCAAAGGTGACCTGCCTTAACCCATGACTTCCTGCTGCTCTTCAGTCTCTGGAGAACAGCTCTCTCTGAGGAGTATCAAAACATACTATTAACTCTCTCCTGCTGTCAAAGTACCTTGTTGCAAGGGGTTTTAAACTGGGCTTCTTCATCAGGAGGAATAAAAATAGTACAAATGTGTTAATTTGCCTTCGGAATGATGGGTAGCATTATTTCTTGTGTATTGATTTAAATAATGTTAGCATTTTAAAAGGAGCAAATTGGTTTGTTTAGGGGCTACTTAAAGGTTGAGAACAATTTTATATGAGTTAAAATTAGTGATAATTCACTTATGATGGAACTGATATAATTTAGGTAGTTGCTGCTTATCTTTTTTCTAATACATATATTGCTTTTAAGCATCTGCTCAGTAGTCCATTATGATAGCATGAGAATGACTTTATGTGAGAGCAATGGGGGAGCAGATGCTTCCTGATGACAACTTCCCTGTTAGTTTAGGGAACAGCCAGTGAGTCCTGGTTTTAACTTGAAGCATGGCAAGTGTGCAAGCAAATTTGCAAAGCAAAAACACAAAATTGAGAAATCAAATTACTTCATAGCATTTTTAATGATGGCAGTTTCGGCAATTCGGCCCCCCCCCCAACCCCCCCGTTTATTTTTGGTGGCTTTCTTTCTTAATGCAGGTATGTTTGCTTTGTCTTTGACAGTTCTAAGCAAAATGATGGATTTGTTTTGTGATGTGTGTACATGCATAACTGTTTTGTGGCAGTTACAGAGTCTTTCAGACTTGATTTGATATTGTTTGATGCAGTAACTAAAATTCAACATTAGCTCAAAAAGAGATAGGACAAGTTAAAGAATAAAAAATGAATCTCTTCTTTTGGGCTGATATGAAACTCTCTGAGTCTCCATTTGCTTTATTCAGCTGTGCATAGTTTTTCAGATGTTCCAAAACCACCTGAAATGACTGCACTCATTTTATTCATCTCGTCAGCAAAGTTCGTCTCATCAGCTAGGGAGATGCCATCAAAACTTTTAAGCTCCAAAATGTACTTTCCCTGCATAGATACTGTATGCTGTGCTTACAGAGACTGTAAAGTACAGGATTGCACATCAGTGCTGTATCTTTTTATGTGAGAAATCTTGAAACTGCTGTTTATGGAAGGAAAGGGGATTAGAGGTAGCCCTAAGAAGATTCAGCTATCTGCCTTTGTATGCAAATCACAAATACAGTGTGCTGATTTGTCACTAGAAACAGCAGAAAAAGATTTGAGTATCAGAAACGTATTTTGAGTAATTTGAAACTTGGTACAAGACTGAAGTCGGTGTTGTTACAGAGCAGATGTGTCAGTTTCAGGGTTTTTTTGAGCTCTGTATTCAGCTGAATACTTGCTTTCAGAAACTGCCTAAACCATTAGTCAAAAAAAAAAAAATCCAGGATAATGCAGAATAAATGTATCCAAATGTATTCCGCTCTCCAAAAGAAATTTTGGAGAAAAGAAATATTTTCTCTGGAAATAATAGGATGTTTTGAGAAGTACCTGTGTCTGGTAATGGCAGGAATTCTTATGACTTTTCCATGGCTGTCTGAAGGAACAGTGAAAGTAGAAAGTCTTCCCCTTGTTTTCCTTTGCCTAATCCAGTAAAAGATACCAGCTGAAATCTGTGCTAACCCAGTATGTTGAATTCTTAATGATGTTGTTCCTAGCTAAATTTATGACTTTCTGAGAAAATAAGGAGGGTTTTAGTAAAGTGTGTTTTCCTTCAGGGTATACAGGTTTGAGTATTTCATTTTTGAAAGAGTATTAACTTACTTATTTTCCTAAGTATTTGGAGATAATAAAGACTATGGCTTCTTTATCAGTATAAAATAGTCACAAATTAGATATCAGTATTTGTGTAAGGGTATGCAGTCATTTTACCATTATATGTAGAAGAGTATATAGGAGGGAGAAGTATGTGTGTACATACAGCTTTTTTCTGGAACAATAATATTTAATACATGAGTGGGCAGTCTTGCCATTTCCAGGAGAAGTATTCTTCTAGGACAACATAAGCTAGTGACTAAGCAGTAGGCAAGGCCATAATATCTGGTGAAACATTAATGTCTGTAAAGCAGTATTATTTTAATTCCAGGCGGCTCATCTGAAGGGCCTTTTTAAAGTTTAATGTAGATTCAGTTCTGAATAAGGACTCTTTCTCATCCCCACCCCAACAAACTTGAAAACCAGTGTGTATTTGTCTTTTGTTCCCACAGGCTGCTGCTGTTCTTTCTGTGACTATTTTCACTAAAGCCTTGAAAATGGATCAATTTTAAAGAAAGCTCAGCCTACCATAGCGAAGAAACCTCTTGTTTTAATCTGTATTTCACATCTGATCAGTAGGTAGGACAAGTGTGAGGAGGAAAGAACTTGCCTTCTTTGTCTGTTACACATTTTTGTGGGACCTAGGCATACAATACCTAACCTGTGAAGGCAGATACTGTTATCATCATTGTCCTTTATGTCCTTAGGATCCCTGCACATACAGTTGTTAAAACTAGGTTAACACAGAGCATTTTCTTTAACATTTCTTTTCAGTGCCTCAGATATCTGTTTCCCGGTAAGATAAAATCAGCCATTCCTGCAGCCATCCAGAATTTCCCAGAAACCTTCTTTTTTGTACCCATTTACGATTTTCCCATTCAATGTTCAAAAATGTATTTACAGTACTTGGGTCTGTAGCCCAAAGTCTGGCCTTTCCGTTTGTGATCTTCTCTCCATGTGCCTTCTTAGCATCTGGTTATCCAATACACTCAATTTGGGGGAAATCACTTTTATGTGGGATATCACAAAAAAATGGAAGTATCTTGTCTATCAATACTGTTATAGTTCATCAGGTTTTATATCTCTTCATAGATCAGTTTATTGCTTAGTTAAGGATGTGAGATAAAAATGCGAAATAGCTTTAAATTTCTTGTGTGTTAAACCCCGTAGAATGTTCGAAGGAGGATTGTTCTTCTCTGTTCAACCATTTTTACTTTGCTTGGACAGGGACAGTAAGCCAGTATTCACCGTTGCTTGGCAATAGTCAAATTATAAAATGCACACCCAACCTGTGAGGCATTATGGTTGCTTAGTTCATGCATGTAAATTTAGGGGTTTGAAAAACCAAACAAGTCCACACCCATGGTGTTTTCTTGGAAAGTTCGTTCTAACATTTGATCTTAATGTTACTATTAATTTAATGGTTCCATTTTCAGAGATGTTGGGTATTGACAATTTTTGGAAAGTCAGAACAACTGTGTGCTTACCACTGTTTGACTATAGATTTGAAATGTTAGGAAATCTGTGCTGCAGCTGTGTATATCTCAATGCAGTAAGTTTAATCTCTTCTGTTTTATTTCAACTTACTGTAAGTATTACTTACTTTACACCTGAAATCTACATTAACAGGAAAAAAAAGTCTCAGTTTTGGAAGTACTATTAGCAAAAACAATTGCTGGCAGAAAGTCTTTAAAGAAGGTAGAACAGAATTTTTGGTGGATACATCAAATTTGTCTTTTGGCAAGCAAAACCATGTTATTTAAGGATAAAATGTTGGAAGTGATCTCTACTAAAGGTACTGAGAAGTACTGCAGCTGTACTCACCTTGTTGTTATCGTGCCATAAACATTTTAGAGAGCTTTTGGCTTTTGCTTGGAAAGGCAGCCTGAACTTAGAAAGACTTCAGTTCTGCAGATGCTTACACACAGATCACGTTTTGTGGAAGTAAGTCTGTAAGATACCTTTGTAGGGTTTGGACTTTGATTTTTTTTTTTTTTTCTTGGGAATCTATATGAGTACTGCTGTGAAAGGGGTGATGGCCATTATTTCCATTCTGTGTATTTACTGAATTTATTACAGTAGTAGTCATTATTTTTCTTTTGATAGACAGATACAAAAGTTGACTTATTACTGTGTTTGTGTTTGTTGTTTTAGGAGTCTTTGGATGATTCTCAGGTAGCTGGAGTTTGTGCAACAGAAGAAGTGATTCGCTATGAATATCATGTCTTGTACTCCAGCAGCTACCAAGTACCTGTGCTCTATTTTAGGGCATGCTTTTTAGGTAAGACCAATTTTCTGTTAGACAAAGTAAAGAATAGAAATAATTTGGATGTAATATTTGTTAAATACACAGATTTTGTATTAAATTGAGGTACATAGTAACAATCATACATAATAAGAAAGTAAGAGATGAGGCTGTTCAGTAAATTTTGTAGTAGTCCTAACACAGAGCTTCAGGACCTTGGAGTAGATGATATCATCTCAGCCTGAAGGAGGCTGATCTTTGGCTCCTGGCATCTTGCCTGTGGTTGACTGAAACTGCAGGTCATTTTTCTTCTTTTCTTCAACTGAATGCAAAAGCTTAAAGGTGCAGGTTTGAATTTGGCTACAAAATAAGGGTACATAATGACAGTGCTTCTGCAGAACTGTGTCTGTTTATTTTGGAACCTGAATTTGAGCCAAAAGGCTGGGTTCTAAATGTACCTTTAAAAGTGTATGCTGTTTTCCATTTAAATTTGCTTTATAGTACTACCAATAAGGTGTTGCTTTTTCTACTTGTTAAAACTGGCTCCTGAAACACTAAATGATACTCTTTCCTCCCTGATAACACACAACTTGTAACCCATTACTTAATTGCTATAGCCACTTTGATTTCACCCACCATCCTGTCAGGAAGGAAAGACAAGCACACAGCCTCCTGCCAAGGCCACTGTTAGAGTCACTTATTTAATCAACAGAGTAATCACAGTGCAGTACCGGCTGTGCCCTCTTCCTCTCTGCCCAAATACTGTGTAGCTAGAGTGGAGGGATTGAAATCTTCCAACTCATTTCATTCAGTCTCCTTCATGTGTCGTGATAGGTTGGGGAAGCGTGGCTAGGAAAAGGACCTGGGGGTGCTGACTGACAGGTGAACATGAGCCAGCTTGTGCCCAGGCAGCCAAGAAGCCAACATCCTTTTGGCCTGTATCAGCAATAGTGTGGCCAGCAGGACCAGGACAGTGATTGTGCTCCTGTACAGGGCACTGAAGGTGCCTAGAGGTGAGGCTGCATCTTGAATCCTGTGTTCAGTTCTCAGCTCCTCACTACAGGAGAGACATTATGGTGCTAGAGTGGGTCCATAAAAGGGCATTGGAGCTGCTGAAGGGCATGGAGCAGAAGTCGGATGAGGAATGGCTGAGGGAACTGGATGGATTTAGTTTGGAGAAGAGAAGGCTCAGGGGGGACCTTAGTGCTTTCTACAACTACCTGAAAAGAGAATGGAACCAAGATTTGGCTGATCTCTTCTCCCAGGGAACAAGTGACAGGGCAAGAGCAAATGGCCTCAAGCTGCACCAGGAGAGGTTTAGATGGATATTAGGAACAATTTCTTCACTATGAACTGGTGGTCAGGCATTGAAACAGGCTACTCAGGGCAGTGGTGATCCCTGGAGGAATTTGAAAGTCATGTGGATATGGTGCTTAGGGTCAGGGTGGATTTGGCAGTGTTAGGTTAACAGTTAGACTAGATGATCTTAAGGGTCTTTTCCAACCTAGTTAATTCTATGATCAGCATTTTTTGTGTTGTGAATAATCTTCTAATCTTTATTTAGATAAAAATGTCTGAATGTTGCCAGTGATATCTTTTCCTTTTTAATTAAAAAGTAGCTTAAGCTGCTTTGAATGTGTTTGGAAAATTTAATCACTCTCTGCCTTATATTGTTTAATGGTTTCTAATTTTGCAGTGTTAGCCTTTTAAAAGGCACTTCAGATTTAAAATTAAAGAACAAATTCTCAGAGACTCCCTGGTGGAAAGGTTTCAGTCTGAGGTGTAGTTTCAGGAATGGATAATTTGGGGTAAAATTTCAAACTGGGACATGGAGAACTGGGGACATTGCTCTGCCTTTACCACCAACAGAACTCATTTGCACACATCCTGCTGCAAATCTATTTCTAGAATTATTACAGGCATTTACAAATGTGCAGTGTTTTGCATTTAAACTCACTGTGCTGACAGGAAGACGAAGAAACTTTTGCTGTAAGAGACAGATTAACGTATCTGTGGTCCTGAGAAATGTCATCTTCTTGGTTTTTAGCTGAACTAATAGTTCTCTGTCTCTAAAGAAGAGGATGGATATGCTGCAGGTAGAGGAAATAGGACACTATTTCTACTGTACTGTACTTTCATATAATTAGTATTCACCATAAGCAATTAATCACCAGAGAAGAGCTCACAGAGACAAAACAAGTTGTTTAGCTTGTCAGCATCAGGGAATCCGAGGTGTTGAAACATGACTCCTTATAGCTGGAAGTGCATATTATAAAGCTAGTGGATGATCTAATGCACAGTCGTAGTATTATGTGCCAACAGCTCCCCTTGCAGTACAAATCCGTAACTGTTCCTACAAGTACAGTTGTGTTTTAAAACACTTCTTGAGAACCTTCACAATGAAAACCAAGGACCTTTTTTTAGGTAACTCCTAAAGTCACCTGGATTCTCCTCAGCATATAACTTTCTCTTTTAACATCTGAGAGTCTCAGACTCCAAGATAGAAGGATGCAGAATGCTGGCAATAATTACCTTTCCTGTGATCTTTTCAGCTAGTATTCTCTGATTTTAATTATTAATAGCTTGCTGTTGAAAATTAAAAATTTTTTGTCCCTGCAAGTTGGTTGCCTATGTCACACTGTGTGAAGGTCCAAACATGGGGTTTTGAGGAACTTGCAGATGTCAGTCACTCACAATCATGTGGGGTGTCTGAGCAAAGTACCTTGTCTGAGCAAAGTGTCTTGTCCTGAACCTGTTACGAGGAAAACTCCAGGTAATGCCCTGAATTATCTTTTTGTGTTTGAAGTAATTCATAGTCTTCATGTGATAGGCTCTTCACCTTGTTCCTCAGACAGGTAGTAATATTCACTTTGCTAAAATAATAAGAGAAGAATCTTCTGAGACCTACATCAATTTCCCAGTCTAAACTCCTAGCATTATTTGTAGATAAAGTAATTGGTTCTCATAAGTCTCTTGCGAGCTGTTCTTGGTTTCTCTTGAATTCTGTCCATACTGATCTTTGTGTTAATTAGAACTTGTTGCAGAAGGTGAAGGTGAGCTATCCTCTTTCCAGTGTTTCCACAGCCCTGCCCTGTCTTGCCTTCCCCAGAAGCAAGGCACAGAGTTTGAATTAAAAGCTCTGCTTCCTCTCTGGCAGAATGTTAAGTGGCCATTACACCTCGAGGACTGCCTAGAAAATAATAATTCTTCTGTTCAACCTAAGTAGTTTTACTTGTTTTGCAATATTCACTTCCTCACTTTGTGTGTTATAATAGCAGCTGGTGCCAGTCTGTGCTCTTCCAAATAGTCTCTTTCAAAACTTCTAGAACAATTAAACCATACCTTTCTCCCATCATACATGAGTTCATTTTTCATTGACTTGCAGTTCCCTCCCAGGAAAAAGGCTTCTGATAGAGTTGCTGAGAGATTTTCCTGTCATCTCTAATGTAGTTACCATCTTCAGGAGCTTGTGTCAGTGAGGACACCCAAATTCACTCCTTTCTGCTAGCAGCTGTGCTCAGACACTGTAGATCAGTTCTTCCTGCAGAAGGGCAGAAGTTCCATTCTATGCTTACCTTACTGCTGTCTAAATTGGATGGTTCAGAGGGACCTTGACACGCTTGAGATGTGGCCAGTGCAAACCTCCTGAAGTTCAACAAGGCTAAGTGCAAGGTCCTACACCTGGGTTGGGACAACCCAAGCACAGCTACAGGTTGGGCGGAGAACAGATTCAGAGCAGCCCTGCAGAGAAGGACCCTGGGGATGTTGGTCCATGAGAAAATGAACATGAGCCGGCTTCAGTGTGCACTTGCAGCCCAGAAAGCCAACTGGAACCTGGGCTGCATCAAATGGAGCATGACCACCTCGATGGAGGTGATCCTGCCCTTCTACTTTGCTCTCATGAGACCTCACCTGAAGTATTGTGTGCAGTTCTGGTGTCTTCAACATAAAAAGGACGTAGAAGTGTTGGAACAAGTGTAGAGGATGGCCACGAGGATGATCAGGGGACTGGAGCGTCTCCCGTATGAAGACAGGCTGAGAAAGTTGGGACTGTTCAGCCTGGAGAAGAGAAGGCTGCGTGGAGACCTCATAGCAGCCTTCCAGTATCTGAAGGGGGCCTATAGGGATGCTGGGGAGGCACTCTTCATTAGGGACTGTAGTGACAGGACAAGGGGTAACAGGTTAAAACTTAAACAGGGGAAGTTAGATTGGATATAAGGAGGAAGTTCTTTACTGCAAGGGTGGTGAGGCACTGGAATGGGTTGCCTAGGGAGGTTGTGAGTGCTCCATCCCTGTTCAAGGCCAGGTTGGATGAAACATTGGGTGAAATCGTTCAGTGTGAGGTGTCCCTGCTTATGGCAGGGGGGTTGGAACTGTATGATCCTAAGGTCCTTTCCAACCCAGACCATTCTATGATTCTGTGATTTTCTGGAATTCTTCTTTAGACCTCTATTTTTGGTGAAGCAAAGTTTGATATGTAAGGTAGCGTAAGGTAAGGGCTTGAAGATTTAATTGCAACTGACCACTTTAGAGAGACATAAATTTTCTTTAGATTTATGGAGAAGATCTTCTTTGTGCAAGGGCAAATACTTCAGCTGAAAATAATGATCAAGTATTATGACTGCCTGAAAAGATGTTTGGGAACATTACTGGATACAAGAGGGTATGTTTATGCTACATATATATACACAGGTAGGAAACATTTTTCAGTACCTTATGATACTTCCCATGTGGCATGTATTCATAAAACCAGACTTACTGAAACCCCAAGGCAATGGTCCTCAATACCTCAGAGCATCAGAGACCTACAGAGCATCAGAGAATTCCTTCTCCAAAATCAGTCTTATGCATGCCATACCATTCAGAAATGGGAGTCCTCCTTTCTTTCTCTGGCTTCTGAGATTACCGTATAGGTTGTTGAAGAAAAGCATGAACCCCTGCTGATATCTGATGTCAGCAATTAGCCCTCTTAGAGACAGATGGTATAGGCAATTAGCCTTCCCCTTCAGTGCTGGCATGAGCCAGATGGGCTGGGCTAGGTCCAGTAAGCTTTCTTTAATCAGCGAAGTATTTTTGCCTTTTCTTAGTCCTTAAGATGTCAAGTAACTTTGGTCTTTTCCTGAACTGTCATTGTATGAAGCCAGACATTCAAAAAATGCCTTTCACCAATGGTGAGTTAGCAGCAACACAGACACTGTTCAGGAATCACCCTGCATTTCTTAAACATCTCTTCTTATTTTTTCCTACAAAGGCAGAAGCATAATCATGAATGCTGAGCACTGAAAAGAAAGAGCAGAACTAATGGGAGTCAATAAGGACTGCAGCCTAACTCCTCTAGAAAACAGAGAAGTAATGGGATTTTTATGTTGACCTCTTCAAAATACATCTAGCTCTCTGACATACAGATAGATCTCTGCCAACAGAAAAAACATGCTAATCAGTAGTTATAGAGAAAGGAAGCTTGTAATGGTAATGTAACCTCCTCCAGCCCTGAAGGTGTGACATTCTATGTTGGGCATCACTGATGCTCTTTCCAGAATAGGAATTTACTCCCTGAACTCAGAAACATGCAATCACTACATCCTTTCTCACAAAGATAGCTCTTCCCATATGAACTACTTTTATTGTGGCCTTGGACAGAAATAAAATGTAATAATTTGTGTAATCAGATATTTACCTAAGGTGTAAGGATGTTTTTTTCTTTTGTGGCAATGTTTTCTTAAGAGTGTTTCTTTGGAAAGTGTGCCAGAATGAAGCCTCAAAATGATTTGTACACTGTTTCACTAGAAGTGTCAAATAACCTTTAATTGGAAATCCAGGAAATTATTAAAAACCCTCAGTAAACATGAAGAGAACAGAATACAACAACTTGGGAAGCCTGGAAATTTTCTCTGAAAATGGGTATGAAATTTGTATGCTTAAGGAATTTCTGCTCTTTGCAGAAATTAAGTTGCCAAGTCATCTGGGATCTGCAACTCATAGGTAGTCTTAATGCTGCACCTTGCTGCTGTGAGGGGGCACTCAACCATCTGCTTTGTAACTGTTTCTTATTTGGGTGACATAAGTGAGTTAACCCCAAGCGGACCATCAAGGAGCTTTTCTCAGAATAAGGTTGTCATAGTCTGGACAGTTTGAATAATAAAAATTTAGAGTTTGTTGTAGAAAGGCTGTAGTCATTCTTGCCCGACTGTTAAGACAGATGAACTGATTGATGGAGCCCATAATTATGGCAGAGACAAAACCCGTAGTTCGGAGTGCTTGACTCCTATGCTTTATATCCTTTTTGTTAGAAAAAATCTTAGTTGGCTACTGCCCAGGTTTTTTTGGCCTTTCTTGCTAGGTACATGTCAACTTCATTCTGTCCGAGCCTAGGTTAGTACTGATGAGCTGGTAATGTGTTGCATGCCAGATCTGTGGCATTATTCAAAAGAGCTCTGGACAAAGGTACAGTATCTCTGGCATGATCCACAAGCAGCTGTTGCTTTGTGATGTACATTTTCTTTCACTCTCTGTCATTATTTAATGGGCTGAACAATAGAAAATGTACATGTAACCACAAACTTTCACTTCGGCCTGCATACCTGCTCCCAGCTAGACTTGGGACGAGACTTGGGACAAGCTGCAGGCATCTCAGCATCTGTGTTGTTGTGGGTGGATGATGAATAAATGTATTGCTGGGTGAATCTGAAGCCTCTGCCTTCCTTTCCTGCCACTTCTCTTGGCTTGATGCTGATGCTGCCTTCTTTTTCTGGCTGAACTTTTTTAAGTTCAGCTCCATCACAGGAAAGAATAAAACAAGAAACAGAGAGGCTGCGTGGCTCAGCAGGTACCACAGTGGCCTCTTGTTGCTAGCAGCAACAATTACAGACTGCTATGCCAGCCCAGATGGATATTTGAGGTCTCAGTGGGCTGCTAAACATGTGAAAACTGGCAGCTTTGGAAAAAGGGGTCTCAGAGTGTCCAAAGAATACAGATACATGTTTTACGCAAACCTGGGAGCTTGTGAATAGTGAGTTCACTTATATTACCCTAAACAGATGACCAAATTCACACAGAGAAGTTTTGAAATATGAAACATAGATCCAGATGCTACCTGAAATGGGTTTTATTGTGCACACTTACCTCCCGACACAGAAACAGCAGCAAACCCAAAATAGATTGCAAAAAGTAAAAACTATTCTTCTTCCTCCGCAGATGCTTTCTAACAAATAGTCCTTCTGTCAGTCATTTTAAGATCTTACCATAGTTGGGGGTTTTCTTTTCTTTTTCCTGTTCCTTGTTTTCTTCTTCTTTTTTTTTTTTTTTTTTGTTTCCTGTACTGCCTTTATAAATCAAAGACTGAACACCATTGCAGTGGTTGGGATGCGTCCTATCCCAA
>NDXB01015922.1:13832-46896 GCA_002631895.1 Agapornis roseicollis | reverse complement strand
AAAAACAAGAAAAAAAAAAAAACAAAAAAAAAAAAAAAAAAAAAAAAAAAAAAAAAAGGACATCTGATTCTGACTTGAACGGGATTTGTTCAGCTCTGATCCCTTTTCAGTTCCTAAAACAAAAGGTTAAAATAGGTTTGTTTGGTTTGGTTTGGTTTTTTTCAGGTATCAAGATACACCTCAATTTTTTATTTTTTATTTTTTTTTACCTTTAAGGAGTGTCAATATTAGCCAGAATTATGTCTTCTTCTCTTGGGGATGATTTATAGGAGTATTATAGTGCAAAATAAAAAATCAAATCAAATCTTTGCTACTTTGGGAAAACAGGATTCTATTTTGTTTAAATTCTGATAAAAAGCAGGTTACTTTGCTTTATTACAAGGTTCCATCACCTTATATAGTTAGTTAAGAATCCTAGCAAACATGGTATCAGATTAGATTCATTTCAACAGAAGGCTTCATAATTTACTGTGAAAGAAGATGGCTACTTAAAATGTACCGTGAATAAAACCAGCCTCTAGGAGATGTGACAGAAGTTCTGTATGAAAAAAAGAATAAGGCATATCAAAAAAGTAAGCTGTCTTTGTAACTGGGTTAACCACACAGAATCTATCTGCTTTTTTATCCAGTGATCTAACCAGTACTGCTGCTTGAAGAGGTGTGGTAGTTGACCTCTCCTCTGTGATTTAGTTTCTTCTGATTGACCAAGCATAGGCAACCTAAAGAGCACAAACAGGACTGGAAGGACATTGTAGGGACTGATGACATGTACTCCGCTGCAGGAAACTCATACCAGCTTAGCTCATGTGCAGGTTTTCTGAAGAACAAAGAAACCAGGTGTTGGTGTGTTACCTTGCAGTGGCACAGCCATTACAGTCTGTGTCAGGGACAATGGATAATGATCCATGGTGAAACACACAAAGATAGAAGAGTACTGTTTGTCTGCTTTAGATCCTCCCTGGAGATTCCTGCTTTGACTGCTCCCTGGAGAGTCCAGCTTTCCTACCTGGAAAGTTCCACCTTAGAGCTCCCTGGAAAAATCTCGACCCTTGGAGACCTTTCTAGGTATTGCTGGCCACTTCTTTCAATGTAGGCTGGCCCCCTGCATTGGAATGAGTGTGCATTTTTGTTAGTATAAAAGCCTTAGCCTCATGCAATGCAGGGGAGGCAGAACTTCGTACCACCCAGGTCAATGTTGCCTCTGTGGGGGCTCCTGCTAAGGTTGAGCCTGCCATCTCGCACTGCGATGATGATTCTCAGAGCTGGTTTCCTGATTGTCTTCACAGGGTCCTTGGGGTTGTTAAGACAACCAAACATCAGAAGTATCCTTTACTGTATCTGTTAAATTCTCTATATTTTCCTATATTTATAAACTCGTTGAGAGTTCTCCATTTGTCTCTCATTTTCTCTCACCTGGAATCCTTGAACTCTGGAACACAGCCTCATAAAAAAAATGCTGTATGTCAGAAGTCCATTGAGTCTCAGCCCCTGGGGATGCTACAAGCTGCTTGGTTGCTTGGTCACTCAATTACTATGTAGTCTGTAATTTCTGTGAGAGCAATGTGTACAGTTCTGGTGTCCTCAACAGAAGAAGGACATGGAACTGTTGGAATAAGTCCAGAGGAGGGCCATGAGGAAGATCAGGGGACTGGAGCACCTCTCATATGAAGATAGGCTGAGAAAGTTGGGGCTGTTCAGCCTGGAAAAAAAAAAAAAGGCTGGATGGAGACCTCATAGCAGCCTTTTGGTATCTGAAGGGGGCCTATAGGGATGCTGGGGAGGGACTCTTCATTGGGAACAGTAGCGGTAGGACAAGAGGTAGTGGGTTCAAACTTAAACAGGGGAAGTTCAGGTTAGGAATAAGGAAGAAGTTTGTTTCTGTGAGGATGGTGAGCACTGGAATTGGTTTCCCAAGGAAGCTGTGAATGCTCCATCTCTAGCAGTGTTCAAAACCAGGTTGGACAGAGCCTTGGGTGTCATTGTTTAGGGTGAGGTGTCCCTGCCCATGCCAGGGATGTTGGAACTAGGTGATCTTAAGATTCTTTCCAACCATAATTATTCTAGGATTCTGTGATTCTATGATTATGTATGTCTTCAACACAGTTAACAATAATGATAAGATATGTAAAGCCTAAGACTATTTACCTGTGTGAGTATGTACTGCACTAGACAAAAATAAGATTTTAGGATGGCAAGAACTAAAGTTGCTCATCGAATGGTAACTGGAAATAGAGTTTTTAATCCATCCAGAAACTTTAGCCATAAGCAAATTTTTCTTGAGATATATAAATTGTCACTTTTAAGCATCCCAAATAAAATATTTCACAAAATCTAAAGTGGAGGCTAGACAGAAAAACTGCATTTTGAAATACAGCTAGTTTTGTAATACCAAGTCACTTGTAACAATGAAGTAGATATATTTGATATTGAGAAATCTATGCTTAAGGAGTGAATAGCATTTACTGTTTAACTGATAGAAGTTAATAGATACAATCTCAGGCAGTGAGGCACAGGAACAATTTGCCCAAAGAAGTGGTAAATGCTCCATTCAATGGTAAATGCTCCACTGTGTTCAAGGCCAGTTGGACAGAGCCTTTAGAGACATGGTCTAGTGTGAGGTGTCCCTGCAGGGGGTTGGAACTAGATGATCTTAAGGTCCTTTCCAACTTGAACCATTCTGATTTGATGATACTAAAATAAGCAGTTTTACAATTGGTCAATTTACAACTGGGTTGTAGAAACCAACTCTTCCCCAGCGTAAACAAAAAGAACCAATAATGAAAACCTGAATGATTTGAATGGTAGGAGAAATCATTTGTAGTTACTGTGGTATGTAATATTTTACTCTCCAGTTAATGTTTTCAGGGTTTTAAGAAATTCCGTCTTCTGTTCCTGTCTACTTTCAGAGTAATAATTGTCCCTTTTAAGAAATACATTGAAATTGTCAGTTTTACAGTTTAAACAGATAGTATTACATTATATTTAAGTATTTGCACATATTTTTATGTATGAATTTTCTACACATATGCAACACAGCTGAAAAAAACCCTCATTATCTTTGAATATTCCTTGTATATTTAAAATATTCATTCCTCAGCTGACAAGTGAAAGAACCTATTATTATACACAGTCTTATGAAAAATATTCTTTTAAAACTTAAATAGAGACTCTCTGAGGAGCAAGACTAAATTTTATGAAGAATTTAGTCACAGGGCAAATGTTTCCTATTTTCAATTTTTACAAGTCATCCCTCTCTATGATGCTCCCTAAGACACTCATTTATAATCCAAATGATCTTTCCTACCGGATGATTTTATTTAAGCTTTGTTTCTCATACCTGTGAGGCCACAGAAGTCGATCTCATCAGTATTAAAGCTTGTCCAGAATTTTGAATCTGCTTAAGTTCAATGCAGCATATCAAAAGCTCAAAAGATTCTTTCCAGTTCTCCAGGAGTTGGTGGCTATACATGTAACACCCCTCTCCCCACCTCTCCAGAAAATGTAACTCTGTAATGTTCTTTGGGCTCAAATTTAACTTCAGAAATACATAACTCGGGAATTATTTCAAAACATTTTGCTATTACATATTCTACAGAGCCTAAATAATTTCATCAGTAGCCAGCATATCACAGGGTAAAAGAAACAAGATATAGATAAATGCATGGAGAGAGCTGTCAGTCCTGTGAGAGCCTTCAAATCCATATTCGGAGAGCATTATGTGCTGGTTAAAATTAAGCCAGAAGAACACAAATTGTCTCTTTGCTGTGCACTACTCCACCATTCCAAAATTGCATTCATAATATAAAGTTCTCTATGTCGACAAAACAAAGAAAAAGGGTTAGGTTCTCTGCAAAAATGGTTCTTGGTTTGTGCTAAAATAAGACAGCCACAGGAAAGTGCTGTGTTTTGTACTGCTGTATTAATAGAAATATAGCTTTCTGAGACATGTTAGAATTGCTAAGACGGGTTGTGGATGTAGTAAGAATACCAGATGAGGCCCCAGGAAATCAAAGCAAGACTCTTAATTTCACTAAATAATCCCTCTATGACCTTCAGCAAGCTATTTATGGTACATTTTGTAAAAACTCATAAGGAAATCAGATGCCAAGATCCCACTCATTTTCCATGAGAATTAGTGTGCTAAATGTACCTGAGTCACTCACAGATGTGGGACATAGTATCTGAAATAGCTTAGGGAAATAAGTCACAGGGAAATAGGATGGCAAATATTTTAAAGAACCTGTTTGTGTAATAGTGTTGGATGATACTAATCTGTTTCACAGAGGTACAGGAAGAGCTTGAACATTGCACTGTCTAGCCTGGCCTCTTTTAATCATGCACAGCTGGAAATGCAGGATGGTGATAGATTCCATCATTTCTGAAAATTACGGCCAGGTCATTTCAGTTAGTTGAGAGAGTGGAGACTCCTTGGAAAATTAGGACTACTAATGCTTTGTTTCAGGTGACCCAGAGGTATCACTGTGGAAAGTGATCCACCTTTGCTTTGCTTTGTTTTATTTTCTTCATAGAGTTCATTGTCTGGAAAAAAAAAGCTGAGTTAATAATTCAGTTGATTACCCCACTGATAATGAGAACAGGAAAGTGCTGAAGATTTCTCATGTAGGACTGTTCCTTGTGATTAGTTTTTAATACTCCTAACCCAAAAGCAGCTCTCTCAGATTCTAAGAAAAATTGTAGTGTTTAATCATCTGGGACTGGGAAAGAGAATGTAGCCCTTGCTGGGTGACAGGAAAGTGTAGCACAGAAACATTCAGAGGATAGTGATAAAGTAGGAGTTATTTCATCTTGTTTTTTGCTCCTCTGAAGGAGCACAGATAAGTTCACTGCTACAGGAAATAGGAAATGCCCTCAGGCACTGAAGATCTCAAGAGTGTATGTGTATGTGTGTGTCTCTCTCTCTGCCTTTCTCTCACACCAACAAACAGAGTAGTTCTTTAAAAATCCAGACAAATAACTAAACTCATCCCATAGAACCAGGAGAGAAATGAAACTGCACTCATTTCCAGGATTAATTATTGAGGAGGACTTTCACACACACTGGTCCAGCAGCTGTGTATCGGAAGACTCCATCGTGTGTTTCTAAAGGTAACAGCTGGTATTTCTGATTCATAGGCTGGGCAAAAAAAAAATGCAGACACAATACAATATTTTCCTTTCCTTCTTCTTCCCCTCCTCTCCAAAACCCCCACATGCACATGCACAGATATTTCTAAGAGGCAAGCATTATAGGCCAATAATCCAGAAAAGTAGGTGGCCTTTTGGAACCTTTCATTAGAGAAACCTTCTTTATTCTGTTGATGGTAATTCAGCAAATAGGAGTATTTGCAGAGTTTAATGAGGAAAAAAGACGCAAGCTATGGTCATGCTTTTGGTGGTAATGTTTTTGTTTTGACAATCTGTTCCCCTGTACATTTGCCCTCCTTTTGGGCTTCCTTCACCTTCCCTAGCCCGTATTGAGCTCCTGGCCATGGACCTGTGTGCCCAGAGCTAAGGGTACTCTCAGATTCACATGGATCTGAGCAGGCTAACTGAGGCATGACCTCTGAGAAAGATAAAAACCTTTACAGAGGGCATCTGGCAGAGCTTGGGTGCAAGCCACATAACCAGTTGTTCAGCACTGTCCATCTGCCAGGGCTTTAGGGCTTATCCTGAAGTTGATTTTGAAAGACCTTGGGAAAAAACAGTCTTAGCATTTGATGTGCCAGTAATTTTCAAGTATCTCCAGGGTTAAACAGAAGCTGGTTTTGAGGAGCTTGACTATGTTCTTGTATACAATCTTTTTGGATCTAATTTTGTATATGTAATTTATGTTTTGATGGGAACACAGGTGCTATTTAAGACTCAATTCACAAATTAAAGTGCACCTCGAGAGACATATATCCATGTAAATTGAAACTAATGAAGAGGTACCTACAAAGCCTAGCAAAGCCAAGCTATGCAGCTTCACAGATCTCTGCGGTAAAGGCATTTTATGAAATTGAGTTAAATGTATTAATGTGGTGGTGTGCTACTGTATTAAGTTAAATACTACAGCATGAAATGAACTTTATCCCTCTAGAAAAAATGATTATTATTTAATGTAATACAATTTCCTGTGTGTTCGTAATGCAGAAAGAAGGAACCATGGTCAAAATACAATTATCATCTCAGCAAGATAGCTTTACAGATTCCTCTTATTTATTTGGCTTTCTTTTTGGCCTTGGATTTGCTCAGTGTAAAGAAATCAATATAAATTTCAAACACTCATTTTCCTAAAATCATCTAAAAGAATAATATATTGCCTGGAAAATATGTAGATATGATTGCATTGAATGACATTTCTAATAATTAATTACTCCAAGAAAACTGAAAATCAGCTGCTGTATAGTGTTTCTAATTTGCATTAGAATTCATTTTAAGCCAATTTCTATCATTTCAAATGTAACATAACATGATGGCTACTCTACCATTTATTTGGGGGGTAATTCATGAACTTCTGTCTCTAAAATGATTATACACTTTACCTCATTTGCAAGCTGATCTGCTTTAGTACAGAAACATGACTAAGATCTGCAGTTTCATTTATATACTGATCCATAAATGCATTTATTTCTTGTACTCAGCTAAATATGATACATAAAGGAACATGACTAGAAAGCAACAAATCATCTGTTGCTAGTGCTCTATGAGAAAAGAATGTTTTTCATTGCGTGCAGTGGTTTAGTTTGTATCCAAGATAAAAAGCTATGTGATCTGTTATGATGACTGGCCAGAGAAAATGAAAAATTCATTTTCTCTGAGCTGGTACCAGTAATTCAGCTGTAGATGTCATAGAGAGATGGAACACTGAATAGGTTTTCTTCTTTAAACAATGCCTTTCCTATTTGGCATACATTGCCCATTAGAAAGAAGCTTAGCATGCTGTAATGCCTAACCAGATTATTCTTGTGACTTTTTAAAGCACTAACTGATGTAACATATGTTGAAGTTTACTATATCATGCCATAAAATTTACTTTACAAATGTATGAATGCATATGATTAAATGTTACATTTTAAAAGATTAAAAACCAACCAAATAATTAAAACTTTGCCTTCAAATGACAAAGCAAATGTAGTTAGAGGTCAAGATGAGCTACATGTTATCAAAGGGACAATAATACATTATTATCTTCACTGAATTAACTATCTATCTTAACAATCTTCTCTACTACCATATCTCAGCCGACCTCTTTTCTACTGTATTTGTCTTCACAGTAGCACTGTAAAATGGGAAGGCATTATGTTCTTTTTAGAGATGTAGGACTATAGGACATGCTTCTTAAGTGTAGGCAGTTTGAAGAAGTGTCTAAGTCAGGAGCCTAGGTAAGTCAGGATAGTCAGGAGCCCAGGTAAGTCAGGATAGTCAGGAGCCCAAGCAGTTTCTAGAGTCAGTGTATACCTTATCTTCACATAAAATCCAAGTTACTCTCTGATTACATCTTTCTCTTGCTGCACCAAGTATTTTGAAAGACAGAATCTGAGCACATCTGGAGAAAATCAAGAAGAAGAGAGATGGGTTGGGATTTTTCAGAAGTGTTGATTACATTATCTTCAGCACACGTTTCTGTGGGTTTGGGTTTCTTTTGTTCTTTTCATACTCTTCCGTAATACAGATGTTAAGGGTAAAGCAGTGACATAGGAATAAGAGCTATTTTGCTCCTGATGTTGAGAATCCTAAGCCTGATAGGTAGATAAGTGTGATGCAGCTGCACAAAATTAAATCATGGGGATCATCTAGAGACACTTGTAGGAATTTTATGAAGGAAATAGGGTGGTCCATGAGAGGACTGTGGGGGGGAACTTTCACTGTTATGTCTACTGAAGGAACACTGGTTCCTTTAACAGGGAAACCTGGCCATTTAGTCCCCACTCAGCCTGCAGTCAGCTGCACACATTCAATTATAAGACCTACTGGGAAAGAAACCAGTGATTATAAAAATCAGCAAGTGGCCCAGTTCTGACTGAGAGCTGCAGGTGGGAAGATAGGATCCTGCAACAGACCTGAAGCAGGGGGATTAAAGAGAAGACAGCAGGGAGTATATGTTTCTTCAATTTCCTTACCTGGAGAAACAGTTTTGTTTTGATATTTGCTTAAGTTTCATGCTGGAGAATAAATTGTATCCTGAAAAAGGGCAGAGTCCCTCCTGTGTGGGGAAGGCTAAGCAGGTCATCTTAAATGATATCATCCACTGACACAATGATTTAACTGATAATATTACTTTAATGCCTTGAGTACTTCCAAGTATGATAACAGATGCTTTTCCTGTGGTTTCTTCTTTCTTTCTTTTTTTTTTTTTTTTAGCANAAACTACAGGCAGTACAAAGTATAGCTTAACTGCCCTGGAAATTGGGCAGCTCCATGAATCGAACTGGGGCTTACTAAATAACTCTTTTGGGATTTGTTTTTTCTTTCTTTTTTTTTTTTTTTTTTTTTAGCATATATGTGTTACTCTTCTTAATATTCCTCTGGGCCACATCCTGTCCTGAAAACTATCCTTTAACGCCACCTATAGCATAATAGGCTTGTCACTTTCCATATTACGATTGCTGTGAGCTCTGGAGTAGCATGACGTTGCTTACATGTGCATGTCTTGGGTTCAGCAGTAGCACTCATTTTTATTTTTCTTAGTAGCTGGTGCAGTGCTGTGTTTTTGACTTTCAGTTTGGAAACAGCACTGATAACACCAATGTTTTTAGTTGCTGCTCAGTAATGTTTATTCTGACCAAGGACTTTCTGAGTCCCATGCTCTGCCAGGGAGGAGGGGAAGCCGGGAAGAAGCAGAGACAGGACACCTGACCCAAACTAGCTAAAGAGGTATTCCATACCACAGCATGTCATGCCCAATGTATAAACTGGGGGCAGTTACCTGGAAGGGTTAGATCGCTGCTCAGTTGTGTTATACCTTAGTTACTGGGCTGTTCTTATCTTTCGATTCTCTTCCCCACCCTTCCGGGAGTGGGTTGAAGGGTGAGGGGAAGAAGGGGGGCAGGAGGAGGGAGTGAGCGAGAGTGAACCATGACAGTGCATTGACATGTCCATTTTCTCCACAGAAGAATGAGATTTAAACTTTCTCAGAGAGACCCCTGGGAATCTTGAACACTGATATGATATGAAAAGATGCTTAGATTTTTGCCTCTTTCCCACTCACTCTGAGTTGTGTAAAAACCAGCCACTTCTTGAAGGCTTTCAAATATACTGCTGGTTGATAATTTATCATGTGCTTTTTCAAAGAGAAAGAAACTATCAAGGACATTTCCCAAACTATTTTATTTCCAAGATATCACTGAACTTTATTTTTTTTTATCAATGTCATAAATTAGTTTAATTCTAGAAAGCAGCAAAACCTGTGCTCAGGAAGTAAGTGGCACTCATTAGCATGCAGAGCTGGGTATTATTTTTTCTTATTGTATTGTGTTTTAAAATAAACAGCAACAATGTGATGGTCAATCTCCTGGAGTATGTTGACAAAAAAATATTTAGTCAATGGTGTTGCCAGTGAATAGCACTTTTTGAAGAGCACGCTATAATGCTTACCACTTTTTGAATTTACAAACATGACAAATAAACACACTTTTTGAAATACAGAATCAAACAGCAGATTAAAAGGATGCCTTAGGAGTTTCTGCCTCCAGTCCTCAGCTTTGGTCTTCAGAACACATCTCTAGGAGTCCACATGTCCTGTTCCTTAACTAACTAAATGTAGAATTCACTGCGTGTAAACTAGGTGCATCTGATTTACCAAGCCTTTCTGTGCAATCAATTATGTGAGAAACGAGCTCACCTTTAGGAAAATTTAACTGGGGACACAGTCACGGAGCATATGCCTTCATATCCCGCATGCACACCTGTGAGTACAGAGTCAAAGTTTGTTTTAATCAAGCCTTTTACATATTCATAGGACTTTCAGGAAGATGAATCCCACCTCCCAATGGCTGATGCAATCTTCATTCTTTCTTCTGGGCATACCCAGGAGTGTCTTTTAAGAGCTAGCTGATAAGGACCAATAGTCTTCTTTGATATGAACTTTTGATCTACTTAACCTTGTGCATGTGCCTAAAGCCCTTATATAACTTGTTCTGGTACTTCCAGATTAGATGTTGGTTCGATCAAGCATGACTGCCACATATCCTATGTTCAGCCATAAAAGTCCCTTCTTCCTGTTTGCTTCACAATTTCAGGAACTTACATTCTTCCCATTGTCCTATGGAATTGTGCTTAAGCAGGTTAAAATGCAAAAACAATGACAAAGTAAGCTTTTGCTGAAGCAAAGTGTTTATGTTGTTTATCACAATTGTTTTCTGTATTAGCCACTGGTTGGGTAGTAGCTGAGTCAGTACAGTAATTTTGGAAAAAAAAAAGACACTTCTATTGTCTTTATTAAGTCTTGAACAACTACATTTTTTAGGTAAGTTGAAAAAAATAAGGAAATACTACTTTCTGGACAGAGAGAAACAGTGGACACACAAACTTACAGAGTGATATTATGCAGACAGAAAGCTGCCTGTTTTGTTATTCAAGGTTTATTAAACATGAAAATTGCAACATCATAAACTACTGATTAATCCTTTATTTTGTCAATTGAGGAGGGGGAATCACTATATCATCTTCTAGGCAAAACATTATAAACTTGGGGTTCACTTTTCTCATCCTGGCTAAAATTTGGGCATGACTCCTATAGACATCTACACCTGAAGTATGTTGTCTTCACATTAAGAAGGACACGAGTAGACTGAAAGAGTGGCAAGTGTGATCAAGACATCTAATCTGCTGTATAAGAATGGTAATGGAACTTGCCTAAGTTAACTGTATTTTCATGAAAAAAAACCCTGATTTATTTAAAAATTGCCAGTGGTGGGTGATTGCTGCTTTTGGGCCTATGTTTTGTTCTCTGCTATTTAGTGGAGAGTAACAATAATTATCAGCTGTTGAGAAAATCTGGAGCTTTGAGGTAATTCCAAGAGATGGCTCAATATTTGAAGGATTACCTTTAGGGACTATTTATTCATCAACCTCATATTAAAATACAGAAAATAGTATAATGGGAAAAGGCAGGATTAAAACCAGTAGAATTCTAATGCTTAAAAATATGCCTTAGTTTTAAGTGGCAAAATTCAGTTTGTGAAGTTTGACAACTATTTATCAGTCAAATTTCTCCACTGTGAAGATGCACTGAGTTACATTTGGGATGCCTTACTCTGTTATCTGTGTAATGAAAAAGCAACATTGGTTTCACCCTCACATAACCTGAAAGTGAATAATGGAATTTTCATTGCTTTTAAAAAATTCTCCTTCCTCTTAAATCAAGATCAGATCAAGCATTCAAAAATCCAAACCCACCAGTGTCTTATAAAAGATCTAATGAAATACTAACTGTAGAGAAGGTCTGTTAAACAAATATTTATGTGCTGTGCATATGGGTATTTACTATTTGTTTTTCTCTTCAGCTGAAATTTCCTCAGCCATTTGTCCATAGGAAAAGCATCATTAAGATTTTTCGAGGTCATGGGTGAGCATAAAGTTACAGTTTGTTTCATCACCTTTCTGATTGAGAACATTGAACACTTGATGCTGAAAGCTAAGTTTTCTTATTTGTGCAGAAATACTAACTTTTCTTTCACCTTCACTCTCAAATATATAAAGGGAGGAACAACCTGAAGTCACTGGGCATTCAATTTAATATCATCAGAGCCATAAAAAACCACAGCAGCTAGTAGCCCAGTCCTGAGCCAAATCTAAGCAAGGTTATATCTGGGATGTAAAAACTGCAAAGAGGAAAGGAAAGGCCCATAATGCTGACAGAGTTGTCAGTAAAGCAAGAAAACGTTTCACTGAGTTGTGAAAAAAGAAGGCTTATGGCAACTCTGTATGTCAAAGTGCAGTGGGAAGAGCAGATGCAGCTGTGGAGAGCTGCTGGCAGTGCTGACACACAGTGCCAGAGGCTTTCTCGCCTGAAAGAGAGAGTACAGAAAGAGGTCAAATAGTGTTCTCTAACCATTACAGTCTTGCAGCGGGTGGTTTGAATCTGCTCCACAGAGTAAGAGAGGTTTCTGTGGGCTTGGAGGCAATGGAAAACTCTCCTCTGCAAAAAACTGTGCAAAATCTTAATAATTTCGGAAAGCCCAGTCAACTACAGTATCTATAGATTCCCCCAGATAAATATTTGCAGTATGTTTGCAGTGCTGTAAGAACTGTGTTTGTTCTAAAAAGTGAAACAGAAGATTTAGGAAGTGAAAATTAACGGGGAAATATAATGAAGTGTTTTGGTAAATCTGAATGACTTTGAGTAATGCAGATTTTGGCGCATTTTGGTCATTTAGCCAAGTAATTTGATTTTATATAGCAAGCAACATAAAAATATGGAATTAAAAATACTAAGAGTAACCTATTGCAAATTGCATCAAACCAGTTAAAGGTTAAACAATATAATTAGAAAACCAATAGAAAAATGTAAAACAGCTGGCTGCAACATTGCTGGGTTAGTATTTTAAGCAAACTATAGCCAGCCATCATGTCATAGTAGGAAACAGGAACTTTAAGGCAGTGGGTTTCAGTCTGATTTCAAATTGCATATATATATATATATAAACAGTCTTCAGATTATATAAATTAATCTATTTCTCTTACATTTGCAATGGACTAAATGGGTGCATCTGCTGCATGTCAGCAGTAAATCTGATTAAAATACTTGCAACGGGTATTTCACTAAGTGATAGTACTTCAGTTATTTGCAGTCCTATAAATATGCTCTTAAGTGTCTGAGTAATAGCTGTATTTCATATATTCTACAAATTCCCAGTATGCATTCAGTCTAGAAAGGACTTTAAATAGTTTCCTCCATAATGCTTGAAGAAAAGAAGGCAGCCTTCTTTAGTTGCCATTGTGCTCAGATATAAAACATGATGAATGAAAATAGAGTGAAATTGGGTGATGAGGGTCAACAGCAGTTTCTAAAGTTTATAATTTTGCACTAATGGATGTTTTGGAGTAAAAGAAATGAAGGTTATGCAACATTTCCTTCTTTCCCTCAAAAGTGATAAAACCCAGGGCCTTAAAAGCCAATCTTGTGATGACTTTTAAACTAAAGACAAACAGTTACTTCCCCTTCTAAGGGTTAATATTCTATTTTATTAACCTTTCTAAACATCTTTTTGCAGTTTTAATAAACAGGGAGAAAGAAATCATGTAGATAAGGCACAGAATGGATAACAGATTATCAGTGGTCAGGGGAATGGATAGAAAGCAGAAGGTACTCATACAGATGAGAGCTGTAGCCGGTTAGCTGAAACTGATAGTGAAAGATTAATCCTGCTAAGGAAATTAGTTTCTGTTCAGTAAAAAGTAATTGGAATGCTATATATTAATGTCAGCAGCCTCAGAGGCATAACGGAGGAATAAGAATTGTTGGTGCAAGACCTGAGAAATAATATTCTTCAGTAACAGAAGCATATTAGAACAGCAGCTGTGGCAGAAACAGAGGTCTGAAAAGATATGCATTGTTCAGGATAGACAGAAATAAAGACATAAGGTGATTTTATCTTAAGGATATGAAAAATTTCAGGAAATAACAAGATATGAGATACATAAGGTATAATCTTTTGGAGTCAAAATCATGTGGGGAAACATGATAAAAGGTGAATTATAGGTAGGATACTGGAGGTTTTGAGTCAGGTATGGATAAGGACAGAGATATTAATGGAGTTTCTAGAAGAAGAAATATTACCAACATTTAGAGACCTATGAGAATGTTCAGAGTTACTGGAAGTCGGCTGACAATTAAATGAAGCAAATATCTGTAGGATCAGTAAATCATGGAGGTAGTTGTTGAGAGATTTCCTCATCAAAAAGGGTCCAAAAGAGGAAATGCTACTTTAAACTTAATTTTGGTAAATACCAAATGCTACTTTAAGCTTAATTTTGGTAAATACTTCAGATAAAGCTCATGTTAAAAATAACCAAAGTGGAATACTGTAAGTTAAATGGTAAATAAGTAAGAATAACTAGGGTACTCAGTTGTGAAATAGCAGACTTAGAGGAAAAAAGATAAAACAAGTTGGGAAAATCAAGCTGGGAAAATCAAGCAAACTTCTAAGGGACAGAGGTGTGACAGAAGCCAAGAGGTTTTTTCAGTTAAAGTTACTATAAATACTTAATATCTACATCTCAGAAAAAGACAGAGAAATCCTTGGAGAAAAAAGACTACTCTTAACAGCTTGAACATGAACACCTTGTGATAGATATTTGAGCTATAGATAGCATCTAAAAGGAGTGGGGAAAAGGAGGGATGATCAGCAAAGTATGTCAAACTTGAAGTCAAGAAGTACAGTGAGCTATTAAAACAAAGAAAGCCTGCTTTTGGGGACAGAAGATGGAGGTGACTAAACGATGATATTTGAGAGAAGAGCTAGCACATGGGTCCCAAACTGAATTAATATTCATCTTCAGTGCTCAAGTTACAAAGACACTATTGGCCATGAAAGCAGTACCAAATTAGGTATATCAATGAGTATGGAGATGGAGAATGCTTTCACAAAGTGTAGAAAGGACTGGATAATCCTAGCCCATAAAAGTTAGTACAAGGTACTGAGGGTCCTTTAGTGTGTTTTCTTTAAAAAAAAAAATAAAAAAATCTTTTGTCTGATTCATTGTTAGGCTATTCATTTGAGGGTAGTCACAGCCATAGAGAAGGACAAAGTTAGAGAAAACCCATGTTAACAGAGAGGGTAAAATATCCTGGGGATCATCCCCTTACTAGGATTATGAAAGGCTTTTAAAAAGGCTTGAAGAAGACTAAAATGGAACTTGAACACAAATGAAAAACTGAAAACAATGCATCATAGTTTCAGCAAATGAGGATCATGCCACACTCCTTTGACTTTTTTCTTAAGTAAAATCATTTATCTTAGAAGAAATAACTGATGATGTTGAAGACAGAACAGAGAAATTGGAAAATGGATGAAGGAAATCTATTAAACATAACAATGAGAGTTTATTGTCTAAAAGGTTATTAGTGGATTTTCTATGGAATCTTAGCAGAAAAATGGCAAGGTAAGGATGAAAGCAAAGATCAATCTCAGAAAACACAAAGACATCCTTGATTAGGGTAAAGAAATGGGATACATTCACCTTTATAAAGGGCAAGCTCTGCACTCGGAGACAAAACATACTTTAGCTTATATAGGCATGCAGTCTCTGAAAGCAGCTGAAGTCAAATATAAACCCATATTGATGGAGTTCAGTAGATTTAAACAATAATCCAGTAGATTTAGAGAAAAATTATCTGAGTATATAGATCCTGAAAAGATTTCATGTCAAATATTATGCCCACAGTTGTTCAAACTGTCAGAGATGTAAAGACTGGCTACTAGGAGAACTAAAAATGAAGCCCAGAAAAGCTGGGATTCAGCACAAAAGTTGGAAGTAGACATAATTCTCTATGAACACTTGTCTTAACCAGGAATGCCAAAAATTCATAGAAATTCCCAGATTGTGTCTCGTGTCCAAATCACAGTGCAATTGCTCAATTGAAGCAAAACATTTGAGTCCTTTGCATGTAATTAATGGCAACTTTGACAGCTTTTTCCTGACTTTGCTGCAAAACAATTCCCTCCACACTTAGTTTGAAGTAGATGGTCCAACTATGCATTTGGTATTGCTATTTGGAGATGAACACCACCTTACATTTGTTTGAGAAAATGGGCCTAGCTGCATAGGGGAAGATTCATTCACAAGGTCTGCATTCAACAGTATCCAACTTTTGTGGTTATGTTCTACAGGCACAACATTGGATTAAAACCTATGCATAAGCCAAGTTAAACATACAAAAAAATAATGTTCATTCTTATAAAGATGTTTCCTCTCATTGATACACAGGAGATGAAGAATGCATTTGGATTTGAAGCTACTCATGTCAGTCTTCACATAACCCTGAGGAACCTTTTCTTCTGGGAGAACAAAGTGTATGTGGCTGTTGCTTTCTCACTGCCAAACCCCTTTCTGCTTCCACGTAAGTAGAAATGTTTTAGCAGTTACTCTGTGCTATGAAATTTACATTGGTTTTGCTACCTTTTCTTAGCTGGCAACTCTCTGATTGCTATACTTGAGGAGATAATGGGACAGTCTGACCTAATCAAGTCACGTCTAGAATCAGAGTTGAAGATGGTTTGGGGTTTATTCATTAGAAAAAAGGTTCAGCAAAACTCAGTTTTGCTCCCATCCATCAGACCTGATCCTTTCCCCCAAGAAAAGGAAGTTTCTGGAAGAACCATTCTGGTTTTGGTCCCTGGTGTTGTGAACCTGCAAGTACAGAATTCATCAAATCAAACAAATTTTCCTCAGTCAATCAAAAAAAACATGGAATTAGACCTTTGTGTAAACTACCATGTCCTTTAATTCTCCTGAAACACCAGGCATTATTCACAAGGTCAGGCAGCTTAATGAAGGTGAAGAGCTCCTGTCTCCAGGACACATCTGAAACTGTGTGTTCTAAAATCCATGTTCATAAAATTCTATCTAACTGAAAAATAACAGTATAAGAAGCAGAGGATTAGTAGAAAATTCAACCAGGGATGCTGCATCATGCTGTATGTTTTCACTTGAGTTTGTAAGATCTAATATAGTGATTCTCTATCCTGGTCGCTCACATTCATTTTAACACACTTACATCAGAGTTGGAGAAAATGTATTCATGAAAGAGTTAATAATTACTATTTTGATCTTCATCATGACTTTCCAATGGTAATTTAACAGCTGCAGAAAATGGATTTAAATAAAACCAAACCCAAGACCCTGCTGCCAAGCCATTGAGCTGGTATAGTGAAACAACCCACTAGCTGAATATACCCACAATTTTGAACAAGATAACTATAAAGCACAATTCATCACTTTTATATACAGCAGCAAAGCAAGCTACAAAACCTGACTCTTCTTCCATTTCTTGTCATATGTGATAGTATGAAACTACTATTAATTGCACCATTGTGAATAGTATTCCACAGAACTGAAAGAATTTCCTTATACCCCACATGTAAAGAGGTTAATATGGAACCTGTCACAGAATTACTAAGGCAAGGTGGTGGTAGCCAGGATTTTCACCTTACCCAGCTGCCTAAAGGGCAGAAGTAGTTGGGGTGAAGTTGGAAATTTTCTGGCTGTTTCAAGTGTGTTGGGTTGTTTTGTTTGAAATGTTTTGTTTGAAATATTTTGTTTTATAAATCAATAACAGAAAGACTCGAGGACAGGCACTGAAACTCTGGCACTGGTGAGAACATTATTCATCTTCCTCAGCTGGTTGTTCAGCCCACTGGCATACAATCTTACATAGAAAGTGATAGCTGTGCCTAACATGAATAGTTGATAACTTATCTAAAGACTATATCTATTTGGTCTGTATTATTATATTGCAGGTAAAGAAAGTTTTGCAATTGTCTCAAATTGAGTGAGATTGGAAAAAAGTAACTTTAGGTTTTAAATCTACATCAGAGAGGTAGCAAATACATCTTTTATTATTAGAAGCTGAAACTCATTCGTGTGTAGCAAGCCAGCACAAAGCTTTTATACTATTGTCTGGAGTTCAGACTCCACTGCTAGAAAACATTATAATCATTTTAAAAGGTAGATAGGTTGTCATAACCGTAATACCTTTGTTTCAAAGAGTGATTCAGCTACTCTCCCCAAAAAGGAAGTCTTATCAGCTCTAAGAAGCTATTGAGGAGCTCTTATACCTATCTATCAGTATGTGAAAGAAAGAAAAAGATTTATTTTTCTGAACATGTACACACACAGCTGACGTGTGTATCTAGTTCAGTCACTTCATTTAATTCTGTTCCTTTTCATCACCCTTACTATTGCATGTAATTTATTGCATGCAGAAAGAAGGGTTAGGAGAGGGAAAAGACTCAGCAACACAGACACTCCCAACAACCTATTGTAGAAGAAACCCTAGAGGTGCCCATGCTTCTGAAAATGTTCACCTTAGTTTTCAAGCTCTTCAGAACAGAAACTTTTCTTTCCTAGTGCATTTAGAAAACACTTGACACCATTATATATGCCATTATAAAAACATCCATCATATACAGTTCTTCCATGAATGTTGATTATTTCCTTCTGACTGACCTGAAAAATTCTTCTAACTCCTTACACTTGTACTTTGAGTATCTGTCATCTTACATCTATTCATTTATATCTGACTAAGCTAAATGTGCTCTGCTCTTTCCATCTTTCCTATAGCATCTTCTTGTAGTCTTTTATGTTCTTTTCCGTGCTCTCTTTAGATGTGTCAACATTAGTGATCACAGAAAAAGGGAAGACTTCAAGATGATCTAATAGATAGGTCTAAATCAGGAATTGGTTTGACAAACTATCACAAGCTAACCTGCTCAGTCTGGTGCAGTGTGCCCAGTGAGGCAAATGGCAGAAATCATCTTAAGAGACAGATAGACATTTTTATGGTGAGAGAAAATTGAAGTTGACAGTGACATATCATAGGGTAGGGAGTAAGATAAGCTTAAGAGGGACAGACTCTTTGGGATAAGATGGCTTTCCTTGTATAAATAATTCTTATGTTTCTACAGCATCTCTTACTTCAGCAGCTGATAATGCTCTGTTTTACACTGAGGTAAAAAATTTGCTAATAAAATCAAATTTTATTTTTTTAAAAAGCATCACAGTTGTTTCAGGAGTTCACGGCAGGTTAAATGTGACACATCTGAGATTTAATATTTGAAAAACTAGCTTTTTGAGCCAGAGATACTGCAGATTTAATGTGCTTGATAAATCACTGTCATTGCTACAATGGGACTGACATAGCAGGTACAGTAATAGAAGCCCAAAGGAAACACAACATGTTGAAGATGAATGATATCAAACAATACCTTTAATGGAAAACAACTTGGACAGAAATGCCCTGAGCTGCTATGGTTCTTTGTCACAACATCTTTTAAAATGTTGCATTGCTTCAACAGTAATTTTGAAATTGATACGTAGGTGTATGAATACACTGTAAGTATTCAGAAATGTATCTGATATAACATATAAGGTGTATATCATTGAATCTTTGTTCTATTTACCCAAAACTATCCCAAAGTAAAATATGTGCAAATAAAGAATATTTTCAGTATATCCTCCAAGTTTTAAGCACAATAGTGTAGAGTAAAAGCAAAATATTACAAACATATTATGATACAGATTATAGAATGAATTTTCTGAAGCAGTTTTGCCATTGAGAAATGTGACTGCATTTGTACATGGACAACATTTAGCTACCAAAATAAAGAAGGGCAGAGGTAAAAAGGTATTTACTTGAGGCCAGAAGTAATTCACGCGCACCACACTTCTGGAGTGGTCCTTATTTCCTCTGTCATATGCTTGCATGCAGTCTCCTACCAACATAAGACAGCTCCAGCCCAGCACAAAATACAAGGTCCTTGCTACAAAGCATGTTGCACAGCTGGGATAATGCAAAGTTTCCCATGCTGTTCTGGCTTCAAACTTCAGCTGAGCAGCTTTTTCCATAGGTCCTGCTAAGGAGATGTTCCCTGGAAGCTGTGATGTGGCAAGGAGATATCTCCTGGTTGGCAGCAATTTGGAAGGCATCTTCTTCTTCCCTAGCTTTAGGGGAGGTATTTGCACCACTTTGAAAATTAGATTCTAAAAATAAAATCTCATAGCATTTGTCCAAACACTGTCATTGATGTTCTAGTGTACTATGAGAAACCACCTTGAATCTGAAAATCACAGTTAACTTGAAATATGTTGGTTTGTTTTTTTTTTTTTCTGTGCATGATTCTATGTAGACTTCATTTATGTTCAGCATTTATTGCCTATCACAAATGTGTGAGTGCAAGTACCTCAGTCTTTCCATCCCGATTGTTATTTGCCTCTTTTCCTTCCAGCAACTCCTTGTACTAAAAACTCTGAAGATCCTCTTCAGGACAGAATGGTGAAATGTTTTAACCATATTAGATACAAAACCTCTGGTTTGTGTTTTCTAAGGCACAACTAGTGTCTGCTAAGCCATGTGAATTAAATTTACTTCCCCAAATGGATAAAAGATGAAAACCCTTTCTGTACACTTTTACAGTTTTGTGAGGTTTCTGTAACAGCAAACAAAAGCTGTAGTGTTTTCCTTTCTTTAAATGGTTCAGAGTGGAGTAAAAATTGCAGGTCAACTTTGTTACTGGTGTAACTTCACTGGAGATAATTTCTTTTGCAAGACTACACCCTTCTGTGGCATTCTACACCATCCCTCTCATTTCCCTAGTTGTAATAAAAAGCATTATATCCTTTCACAATCCATACATCATTTCCAGACTTAAGACAACACAAACCAAAGTAAGTGAATAAAGTTAATATATATTCCATTCAAAATGTCAAACATCACAAACTAGTGAAAGAAACAGGATGTGTTTGGATTTAATAGTAATATGTAGTAGCTTAAAAATTGTGTAATTTCAGATTGCTAAGAAATAGCTCTGAGCATGTTAGATTTATGACTGCTGGAAAACTTATAAGCAATAAATCCTCTTTTGGCTGCATAACTGTGGTAAGTAATGCCAAACTGGGAAACAACTTTACCTGATGGAAATGTAAACAAAAATTTTAATTGGTCCAAGGGGATTCCTTATGTTATTAAATATGCAGCAGGGTTTGTATGCAACAAACTTCCTCCCCAGACTGATAATAAGATTGGATTCACAGTGGAATTGCCAGTCCCAGTGCTAGGTACATACGTAATCAATCTGTTAGTATTGTCACAACCGATGTATTGGATTACTGACTTTCAATATTCAGCACCAAAAATAAATCAGACTTAACTGACGTTCATGGTTGTATTGACACTACATATTTATATAATAATTGCCTCTCAAAATTCACAAAACTGATGTGCACAGGCAAACAGAACTAACTATTTTTATATACTCATCTACCATATTTTCTATGATTAAAATTTACAACAGGATTTGAACATCACACTCTTTGTGAGATGCTGTTATATTTTATGTATGCAGCTATAATCTGGCAATGTCAGCTGGCACTTGTCAGAAAGGCCATGCATTTAGTAGTAGCACTCTTCCCTTTTGGGAAACTTTCAGATTTTTCTTAGTTCAAGAGATATTTGTAGAATACAGGATTAAAAGGAGCATAAAGACCCTGGACCATCAGTATAGTAAAACTTCTATAATTCCTTGTACTATCATATTTTTCTTTTCTAGGATAACTGCCAATTAGCAGGAGCAGTAATCCCTGAGAAACTTACTGATCATCTTCATCATGTTCCTCATCAAATAGGTAATGAATGATCTTTTTGTAAGATTAGGACCTGTATTTACTCTTACAGGCTTTAACCATAGGTACAAACAGGCATACAACAGAAATGTTGCTCCTAATAGTATGAAAGGAATTTAGATGCTACTGGAAATACATCAGAGACTACTAGCTGTTTAAGTTTAAATGGGAATTGCATATTGGCAGTCAGCATAAATACTGCTGTGATCTGGATAAGGATAAAATGAATCATACAGTGGTACAAATGGCTGCATATTTCCTCCAGATTTTGTCACCAAAAGTAATCTCACAAGTGACTGTATGTTATACTTATGATCAAGATCAGTTGTTCAAAAGAAAATGCAGATTAAGGCAGGGCTAGAAATATGGGGCTTACTAGAAATAAAGCAAGAAACATTGGTGATATGTAGTGGAAAACTGAATTTCTGATTATGCAGTATTCTTTTTCCTGTCCCTAGGTTCATCCTGGAGAAAGGGCCTCTTTCTGGTGTGAGCAGGAGAGTACAATCTATCCCTGATCCTAAGTGTTACTCCAGGTGAATCAGTCTGGTTCCAGAGCAGGACCTCTCCCACTTGCAAAATCCTGATGATCTGCAGTGTCTCAGACCCATCCTGGAGTTCAGGCTGGACTCATCCCAAGCCTGTATCCTTGTACCCACAGAGGTCAGGACCCAGGGGAAATAGTGAAACAAGAGCCTTTATTTCTGTCCAGGTGCAGGATATTGCTTCTGTAAGAGATGGGTAGCAGTAATCACCTTGATTACTTCATGTCAGAGTGGAAATCACAGACTTTTGCAAAGGCAGGATACAGCCTTTATGAAAGGTGCTTTCTCCTTGGCTCCTTTTAACTCTTCAGCTCAGAGAGAACCAGAATGCCTTGACTGTTAAGGTGGCAGGTTCTCAGGGGTATAAAAGAAGATGCTTTATGCCCAAGTCCTTCTGAACTTAGATTTAAACACTTTGAGAGCTGGAACTACATCTTGGAAGACATGCTATTTCTTGATTGAAGCAGATCATAAAAGGAAGCAGGGAACAAGTAGAAGGCATAAATTTCTTTGGCTGTCTGAACAGATCAAAGAGCCACATCCCGAGCAGCCTATAGGACATGATGGCAAGGATAGATTATGTATGAATGGTAGAGTGTTTTAGCAAAATTGGAAGCTTAGTTCAATCAAATAAGGATCAACTACTCTTCCCTGATTGGGTCATATGCTGGCTCAATAATTAGTTCACATTACCCTGGAAGTGATGAAATTCCTAATAAAAAAGCTTTCTCTATATCTCTCATCCTTCCCTTTTTTCAGGAGGTAAATTGCCCTCTGCTTTTGCCCAGTCTGGCTCATTATTTGATTTCTCACTCCTCTCAGAGCTAGCAGAGCATATTCATGAACATTTCCACCTTGCCCATAGGAATTAGTGTGACAGTCTTTGCTCACCTTCTATTGACTCTCAACTACATTGCTCCCCTCAATGCCACATACCCATACAGAAACCAGTATGCTATTAATTTAAAAGGCACTTTTCCCACTCTCATCTTTTCCTATGACAGAAAGCTCTGAAGGTGAAAAGTCCTTCCACTGCACATCCCACCTTGTTTACTTCTCTCCAGCTGTTTCCCTCCCCCTGTATTGAATCAAAATGACTGAATATATAAGAGAAAATATCAGGGCTGAAGTGATATTAGAAGTGAGATTTGGAAGCTTTTACCTATAGGCTGTACTTTTCTTGTATATACATTTCATTTATGTTCTCATACTAATAAGAATGCTTATAAAGATATATTTTTGAGGAGGCAAAAATTTTTAAAGAATTATTACATCTCCTTCCCTTAATAAATGAAATATGAACTCTATTTTAGTGTGTGAGAGAGAACAAAGATTGACTGTCCCCTGAAGGCATTTGGTAAAATAAGAAATAACCTTAAGGCAATATTGTGACTTTTGCAACTATTGCTGTTTTGGAGATGTAGGGTAACGAAGTTCTTTCCTTCAGTTTCAGCTGCCAGAGGCATTCTACCCACAGAGGACAGAGCTTATGTTTCACATTTCTTGCTTTTCATGGGTAATGCTAGGACCAAGAAATCTGTGGCATATTAAAGGAAATTTCATGCAAATCCCTGTAGCCTCATAATTTTAAACATTTTTAAACAGGAAATAAATATGATCTTAATCACTTAGATATTGAGATATAAGGCCATTTTTAAGCAATTTTATTATAGGACGGAGGGTACATTGTCCTGAAATTCCACCATACAGACTGGGTATGGGGGAAAGGAGGTGGACTAAGTAGTAACATGAGCTCTGCAGATGTGAAACTGCCATTAAAAAAAAAACAAACAAAAACCCCACCAAAACAAACAAGCAAAAAACCAAAAACACAAACCCAAAACAAACAAACAACAACAACAAAAAAGAAATCCTGACAATGCAGCTGGTCTTTGTGAAAAATATAAGAAATTGCTGTCTTACTAGAGAAGTATTGCAAGATTAGATCCCCTAGCACCTTCAAAAACAGTCCCTGCTATAAGGCAGTTACGATCCTGGAGCATGACTAAATCTAGCACTGAATACAGTGCACATGAAAATTAAAATAGCTGAGATAAAAATATGGGTTATTCCAATTGCATTTGTCTCAAAGAGCAAGCGTTGAAATGTGCAATGTAGACTGAAGTAAAAATCTGTAAATTTATGAAGTATAAAAGTTTGCTCTCATTCTGCTAGCAAAAGCATTCTAATAATTTAGCATTTTCAGCTGAGCACAAGATCATGGGGGAATATATAGACAAGAATTATTCCCAGGGTTAAAAACATGGAATAAAATTGTGTCTGGAACACAATGTTAGCCATTACAAGCTCCCTAGGCAAACTGGATTTCTGAGACTAGGACACATGTTGCTGAAAATGAGGAAGCATTGCATTCCTTTTCTGCATAACTGCAAGCACATTGCAATGGGAAGTAGGCTGAGTGTTTTCAGAGAATATGTTATAAAAGAACATAACTCTATGCAGTTATGCTTATTAGTCATTTGCCACTGTCTTCCTGCTTGAGAATCAAACACATTGTAGTTCAGGTGTACCCTGATAACTACATTTTTCTTTTATTCATTCTTCCAAGACTTAAAATAATCCCAAAAGAGATTAAATGGGTCAATACATTTCCAAATATTCACTGAAGCATGAAATGTAATCTCATGGAATCCTGATTGTTTGCCTAAGAGACTCCTAAAATCCTAGATGTTGTGCATAATTGTTTTGTCTCAAAGACACTGAGACAAATGAAATTTGCTTGCATCTGACTCATCAGGATTTGATTTTGTTTTTCATTGCTGGTGTATAAATGTGACAATAACAGGAATTATTCCTGTTATTGGATGGATTATATGATTATTTCTGGATTGGATGGATTATATGTTTATCCATGCATAATAATCACTAGAACTAATATTCCAATGGCATTAGATTTATATAACATTAAGGCTAAGGCACAACATTCTAATATTAGTTGGTTAAGTCACAGCTTAAGGTTAAGTATTTGCTGGACAAGAGCAGTATTTCAAAATTTGACTTGAACTGTTGTCTGCTGGCTAAACTCAACAGCAAAAAGTCTGGGAAACTTAATAAGCTTAGTTTACACAAAAAGAGAATTTCAGCCCAATGAGTGAGAAGGGATACTGTTCAGTTAATGTCCCATGAAAGGCAAAATCAAGAAATATGAGTTATCTGTACTCTTTCCACAGGTACCTAAATTTCCGTGATAGTTGTCTGCATTTTTGTCTGCATCTGTACATGATGAAAGTGCTTGTATGATGACTTGTCAAACTGGAGCAAATTGACTCACATTATCCCAATGCCGTTATTTCACAACCCAGGAAAACCACTAAGGATTAAATTAAACACCACTAAAGATCCTGAATACCTTCAGTGACAAGAGTCTCTTCAGCTACAGCAGTCTCCATTTCTGCAAGGACTCTATCTTCCTGGATAATGAGTCACATGGATTTATGCAGTGACTCCTGGTTAGACATAGAATCATAGAATAGTTAGGGTTGGAAAGGACCTTAAGATCATCTAGTTCCAACACCCCTGCCACAAGCAGGGACACCTCAAACTATACCATGCCACCCAAGGCTTTGTACAACCTGGCCTTGAACACTGCCAGAGATGGAGCACTCACAACCTCCCTGGGCAACCCATTCCAGCATCTCACCAGCCTAACAGGAAAGAATTTCTTCCTTATAGCCAATCTAAACATCCCCTGTTTAACTTTGAACCCGTTACCCCTTGTCCTGTCACTACAGACACTAATGAAGAGTCCCTCCCCAGCATCCCTATAGGCCTCCTTCAGATACTGGAAGGCTCCTAGGAGGTCTCCACGCAGCCTTCTCTTCCCCAGGCTGAACAGCCCCAACTCTCTCAGCCTGTCTTCATATGGGAGATGCTTCAGTCCCCTGATCATCCTCATGGCCCTCCTCTGGACTTGTTCCAACAGTTCCATATTCTTTTGATGTTGAGGACACCAGAACTGCACACAATAGTCCAAGTGAGGTCCCATGATAGCAGAGTAGAAGGGCAGGATCACCTCCTTCGACCTGCTGGTTTTACACTCCTTTTGATGCAGCCCAGGATACGGTTGGGTTTCTGGGCTGTGAGCACACACTGAAGCTGGCTCACATTCATTTTCTCATCGACCCAACACTCCCAAGTCCTTCTCTGCAGGGCTGCATCCTTCAAATAAGTTACATCAGCAAGCAAAACTGCTTCTGATTATTTTCTAGTGTTGTTATCTCATCTACCTTTTAGTTATGTTTTCAATCTGGAATAATTTTTACAAGTATCTCAAAAGTCGTTCCCCTTTCCTTCCTTTCCTTTCCCTTCCCTTCCATTCCCACTGTTTTAAATCACATCCCCAGCATTAAATCACATTTAATCTCCTAAAGGCACACACTCACACACACACAAAGTGATTAATTTTGTTGAATTCAGGACACATCATAATCATGTCTTAGTTTCTGCTATCAAAAAGAAAACCAAACCCATAATTGGATAGAAATTCTGACATGTCAAAATTGTGACAGTTGGGGCAGTATTTTTTCTCTGTTTGGTAATGAGAAGTGCTGCTTTCTCTGCTCAGTGGTAAATTTAAACTTATCTATCTCATTTGCTACAGTGTGTTTGAACTTCCATTTCTCACCTTTCCTGTCAATCAGAGAATGCAGAAATTATTTCTTGGTGATTGGACACATGGAGCTCTAATCATCTGTCAGCTGCTGTAAATCAGCAGAAAGACCAGCCAAAGACTTTGTTCAAAAACTGTAACCAAAGTGTGTAAAACCAGTCAGGTTCCTCTGATCACTGGATTAAATTAAAATTAAATTAAAGAAAAAGGTAAAAATTGAAGTACAGTGAGCAACCAAAGATGTTAAATACCTAAGGGAGAAGTTACAATGAGCCTACACCTAAAAGAATAAGAAAATGGTTAATTAGACTTTGCGGAACATAATGTGCTGACAAATTTGGTTAAATGGAAAATATCATCAATTAATTTATCTGCTTAAGGCTTTTGAATGCAGATACAATCAGTCCCATAAATGTATTCCTGCCCTGGATGTACTCTCTGAGGCCATTGGAAGACAGCCATCTCCTTCTTCCTATCACCAGTCTACAACCAGAATTCATAAAAACAGCTTTACACAGGTTAAACTGAAAAGCAGTTTGGGATAGGTGATGCTTTCTCTGTGCTCACTGCTGCTAACTCCAGAAACATCTCTCTTATTTAAAATATGGTCAAGAGTGGTCACTGCTGATACTCTCTGGCTCTTTCTGGGCTTTGTTGTCTTGCATATTCCATCCTGCCTGCAAGGCTCAGCCCAGGCCAGTGAAAACAGGGTGAGTCAGGAAGGGATCAGTTTTAACTCTATGGCCAAGGGTATTGACAGCAATAGGTTATTTCATCTTAGTTCCTTCCCCTGTTCCCAAGGCCTTCTCTTGCTTGTCCAACATTTCTTTCAGATTTTAGAAATGTTTGCTCATATTACTGTTTACATATTTTTTTGTGCTCAGTGTTTGTAAAAAGTTAGATTTGTTGCCTCTTTCCAGCCTGTGAAACATCAGTCTCTTGGTTAAAAGAATTGAAATAGTTTTTCTAAATGAGTTTTAATTTTTTAAAATTTTCCATTCATGACAGAAAATTTACTTCAAGTCAAAATGCAGTTTAATGAATATTGACAATGCAATTAATTTTTTTTCCTGTGATGGGTGAATCCCAAGGAATTTAATATGAAACAGATAAAGGTAGTTACAATCCTTTTTCTTTTCAGAATAAAAAGAATGAAAATTAAGAGGAAGAGATAGTCATGAGCAAAACATCCCACTACATCATCCTCAGAGAAACTTACCTTCCTTCTTCAAGTACATTCATATCTTTTTGCCATTATTTTACTGTTCTTCTGCACATCAGTGGAAATATTAGAACTGATTTCTCCTCTTGAGGCACTGAAAGAATTAGTACTAAGAGGTAATTCTGATAATATCAGTGATTGACAAACCTTCAAAAAATATGGAAGTGTAGTAAAGATAAGGTTCAAAGCTCTCCTGTGTGGAAGATCCCAAGGTCCCCTGCAAAGTGATGCATTCAGGCATTACTCTGCCTATCAAACAAGCACAGAGACCTTTTGAATACAGCAGCTGTTTAACAAGACAATATAATGATGCTATGGGATGCAGACAAAGTAAGGCAGATGCAGTTAGATCAGCAGGAATACTTATTTACTTAGAAAACAGTATCTTCAAAGTTGATGTTTTCTTTTAGAATGCCAATTTATTGCATTATATTTTTTCTCCTCAAAAATGATTTGTAGTCTAATTGACTTGTTATTTTTAAATGTCTACAAAAGTGGAAGGGTGAGACGTGTGGCAGAACGTAAGTGAGGTTTATTGTATTTGTACTATTCCAGAGCAATTAGGTACCAAATTACAGATCCCTGGAACCTTACTGCAAGCATCTAGTTAGAAATATTTTCAAAAAGATCAAAATGTGCTCATATACCTCATGCACTGCTTTCTGTTGTACTCTGAGGAGAAGGGAGGAACATTACAGCTGTTTCCCCAGCAGTTGCATTCACTCAGGCACTGCATGTCACCAGTCCTGGCTGGGTTAGGCAACAATAGTAATAGGCAAAAATAAATATAAAACAAAATATGAAGGGCATCTGGAGGCAGGGGGGTACATCAGCGGTCAGTTGTGTTTCACTGTTACTTGGGAAACAACACTAAGCAGAGCAAAGGAAAGAAGCCATTGTAATACAAACAGCAGAGGGAGAAAAGTTCTGAAAGGAAAGACTCCTGGTGTTTGATCCCTATGACATCAATCTCCAGCAAACAATTATTGAGGTTATTACTTTAGGAAAATGCCGATAAAATAACAAATGCAGACATTATTCAACATACTAACAGAATAAATAAAGGCTTTTAGAATCAGATTTCATGAAACTTTAAACTATTAAAGTTTCCCTGGTCAGCATTTTTGTTCTAAAGTAACATACAGAATGGAAGAAGGAAGGCAATTCCCTACCGTAATACACATTTTACCATTGTATTGCTTAACTAACAATAACAAAAAAAGTTAACAAGCATTTAAGGAAACATTTAAAACCACATAAAATCAAAATCAGTTTACCCTGCAGGTGAGGAAGGGGAGCTTGGGGAACACATGCTCACTTCTCCAGCATACCTCCAGCCAGATGTGTGGGAGCTGTGTGTGCATCAGGTGTGCCGTGCTCCGTCTTCCACTTTATGCTCCTCAAATCTCAGCTGGGTCAAGAGTGGTGGCTGCTTTTTGGTCACCAAGTCCAGATAATGGTGTCTACACCTGGGGGAGGCCAGAAAGCACTGGTTGGAAAGAGGAGTGGGCACCAAGAGGAGTGTCTATCCATATTTGTGCTACATCCCTGCAGGGATTCTGCAAGGGCTTTTGCAGGACATAGGTGATGTCCATCTGGGTGGCCCTGCAGAGAGCAGTGTAACCACAGATTATCAAATGCTGATTCAGCCCAGCATTGGCTTTAAACTGAACTTGCATGACTTTTTATTTTTATTTTCATTTTCATTTTTATTCCACAGGTTTTCCATTCCTTCTTTGCAATTAGAAAAAGGACAAAAGTGCTTAACATTTGGTCTTGTGAGGACAGTAGCAGTCCTTAACATTGTTAGTATTTTTTCTTAATCTTTTTCTCTGTTACTCTAAAGAGAGAGGAATGAAATGGATTCAGCCAAGGTGATGTTCAATAGTGTAACTACATCTCTCACCCTGGCAGCTAGCACCAGGACAACATACTTCATGAACAGTTACTTTGATGGACTGTACCCCTGTGACATTGAACAAGAGCAGTAATGGCAGGCAGTAAGTTCATCAAATGGATTCACACTGAAAAAGCTGCAGACCTTGTCAGAGGGTGACCTATGTGTGATGGTATGATCATTAATTTTCTCTTTTGTGATATTTTTTATCTTTTCATTAGCAGAGATTAGTCTTAACTAAGCACTAGTTGTTAGATTAAAGGGAATTAAATTAAAGAAGAAAAAAATCCAATCCATTAAATTATTTGGCATTATACTTTCCCTACAAGCATGGGAAAAGCGTTTTCAAACCATGCACTGTTAGCTAGAGTTTGAACAATAGGAGCTTCCTGTTTATTTATAGCTACAGTTCTGCAGGTTACTTTTTTTTCCCCAAGTCATATAAACATCACTTTCAGGACGTCTCAGATAAAGGTATTCGGTTATTGACAATCAAGTGGTGCCCAGCTGCAATAATAAATACAAAATAGTCCTGCCTTTGCTACAAATAAACATCTCCAGTTTAGGAGCCAAGTGAATTTGAAGATGATTAAGTGGAAATCTTCTCAAAGTTTTAAGAAGGATTTGACAAGAGAAGCAATTTTCCTTTGAGCTTGTGTTCAGCTTTGAATCTCACTAGAACAGAGCTTTCATTTCACAGGCAGTCACTCACTGCACACCCGAGCTTTAAAATTTAATGAATGTACCCTTTGCAGAAGACTCTGGCAATAGCTCAGATATATTAGTAAGTGCAATGATGTCAATCAGAAAAAGAGAAAGGAAGTGCCAGTGATGTCTTTCATTGTTATAATCATACTGATAGTTTCAAAGTTTCTGTGGTTTAAATTCCAGAATACTTCCCTATTTTGAACAAAGCAGAACCATGGAAAATAATATGGGCAATAAGATGTATATTTTCTTTTCTTAAGTGTACTGATTATATTAATTAATAAGCACATTTTTGAGAAAGTATTTCCAGTTTGAAATTCCAAATGCTGAGTTTCATTTAGCTACTCTAAGGGATAGCCACAACACACATATGTAACAATTGCAGCTAGCATTAGGGCTCCAATTAATATTTATATGTTGCACCAATGGAATTTACAAGCATGCTTGGGCAACACCAGGGTTAACCTCATGAATAAAGCAGGGCTGAAGGAAATGGGCTCAGCTGCTGTGAATAAAAGAGCAGGAGGAGACAGCTAAAGCTTTGTAGAGAGTAAGGAAACCTCAGGGGTGTGGAGGGTATTGATCTCATGAGCACTAGGGCTGTGTGATTTTTGCTGGGGAGAGCTGTGCTAGGAAGCTGTGCTGGAGAGGCTTTTTTCTGGAGGATAGAGCCTGTCCCAGGTACAGCTGTGGGATTGCAGTCCACTGTTGGAACTGGGGTGGTGTGTTGCTCTGTGAGAATTATTGGTGTATGAGCATGCGGGTAAATGTCACCTGTAACCATCCTCTATCAAAGCACTCATTGCATGTCTTGCGGACTCAGGGCTTTTTGTATTATGCCAGGAAGAGAAAGGAAAAAGTACACGTTTTAATTGTTAGAGTTGCTATGTGTGATGTGTGAAGCCATTTCAAATGCTGTGTTTATCTGAGATTCCTGTTTTTCTTGAGTTGATCAGAGATAGGTGAAATTGAGCTGTTTCTAACATCTGCTTGAAGTTAGGATGCCAAAGACTTTGCACTTTTTGAAGGTTGAGTTTTGTTAAGGTACTCTGAATAAGAATTCTTATCAAATATGAGTTATTTCACTTTGAGTTATCTTGTCCGATATATCCTTGTAGAATAGGTGTTTTCATTTGTCCTGGGTCCTAAAAAAACCATGTTGTCTCTTGTATGTCCCTTGGATGGGATGGTCTTTACAGCATTGGACCTTTAGATGTGGATCTGCTTTCTTCTGCTTTTTAAGAGTGCCTTAAACCTCAGTTTGTGCTGCAGATACCCCCCTTGCTCAATCTCCCCTGAGCATACTGTATGCTCCTGTGTTCTAGGAAGCCTGTGTCAGCAGAAGAGGTGCAGCACCTTTGGGGAACATGCCATGTCCTTTGCTCCTGGGGTTGTGTCTCACTGGGAGCAGAGTTGCCTTTTGTCTCTGCTTGCCTTAAATAAAACCATAAGGGTATTCGGTAAATTGAGCAAACAGCCTGTACCTTCCATCACAATATCTATGACAACTAAGTGCAGATGTAGACAGAAGCAGTATATGGGTTCATTGGTTCTTTTTTTGTTTCCATTTTGATCAAGTGATTTTTATTTATCCACTTTCCAGTTACCTTTACCATCTTCCTGAGCTCACATCTGCTTGGAAATAATGGAAGCTTGTAACTTGTGTTTAAAATGGGAAATGTTCCAAGTTTTTCTGTTTCATGCTGCCTTTTCCTTTATAATCCTGGTTTACTGTGTTGAAAGTAGAAACTGAAATAATAGGTATAGAAGCCTTAGTTTGTAAATATAATGTTGCTTTTTAGTATGAATGAGAATTTTAATCTTGATTAGATTTCTCGTTATCAGAAACATTATGCCCCCTTGTTTTTGCCGTGTCATTTATGATTAGGACTTTGAAGATGACACTGATAATTAGTGCAAATGTGTGCCCACCAGAAGCATGTGTGAAAGAATCCTCAGCTCAGCAGTCTCTTAAAGTTGAGCAAATTGATAACCAATCAGTTATTCCTAAGTATAAGACAACTACTTTGCATAAGAGAAGATTCGTGTAAAATGGAACTGTTGTTTTCATAAGCCAGGATTATCCATTATGTACCTTATAAAGCTGCAATACTTCTGACAATGAAGGCTATGCATCAGACCCACAAGCCAAATTACTCCTATATCCTACAGTTGTGTTGTTCAACCTGCAGCATCCTGTCTGCAGAGTATGGGCTGAATGAAATCTTTGAAGCCATTTCCTATAATCCACATTATGGCAAACCTTAATTTTGTGTTTTACCTTCTAAAAATACTGCAGCTGGGTTCTTTGTGCAGGTAATTTCTTACAACATGGTTTTCTGCATTTAGTCACATCATTTAGGAGTAGATTTTCAGTTACTTAGACAAATACCATGTACTATTGACTGCTAACTAATGCTCAAGTTTAAATAAAGTATTATCAGCACATAACACAAATAATATTTATGGGAAAAATGAGGCCTAATTCCCTTGTGTCCTGGGTTCAGCAGTTGCAGTCAGTTTTTCTTCTCTTTAGTAGCTGTGTTTTGACTTAACCCGGGAACAAGGCTGATAAGGCCGATGTTTTTGGTTGTTGCTGAGCGATGTTTGCCCTGACCAAGGACTTTGTGAGCCTCATGCTCTGCCAGGGAGAAGGGGGGCCGGGAGAAAGGAGGGACAGAACCCAAGCTGGCCAAGGAGGTATTCCATACCATAGCACGTCATGCCCAGGATGTAAC
>NDXB01015922.1:0-13431 GCA_002631895.1 Agapornis roseicollis | reverse complement strand
CCCCCCCCCCCCCCCGGGGGGGGGGGGGGGGGAAGGGGGGGGGGGGAGGGGGGGGGGGGGGGGGGGGTTGAGTGGGTGAACGTGCTGCCTGGCTGGGTTCAAACTACAACACCTTACTACTTCACAATACAAACATTGGTTTGGGAAGTAGGGCAAGTGTGGATAGAGGGTTGTATCAGCTGCCTGATCTACTAATGAAGATTAATATATCCCTTAATATATATACATATATGAGATATATATGGGTTATTTTTTATGGATATGAGCACTAGGATGTGAGCAACCATGACTTGTCTGTCAGAGGACACTGACGTCTTGAGTGTCCCTGAGAAATCATATAGGTTTCAGATATCTCCTAGCAGGGTTCTCTGTGGGAGCAGAGGTCTTGAGACCTTATGACATTTGCATAATTAAGTATGTAGCCACTTAAGACTAATTTTATTCACCCCTCAACAGTTGCGTCAGCTGGCAACAGTTTAAAACAATAAAAATCCTCTATCTAAAGATGTGGTGGCTAGATTTTTCAGTGTTGTCTGCCTTAATCATAGATGATAATGGATGCATTTACTACCCTGATGCACTGGCATGAATGATTTCACTGGTTTTATTCTGTGACCCAAAAAGTAGTCTTAGTATTTGCTGTGATGTGTGCGCCTGTGTCTTACACACTTTTTTGTGGAACTCTCCTGGGGAGGGACCTATATGCCCAGCAGGAAATCTTGTCTGCCTTTAGACAAATTCCCTTGACACAGCTCTTAAATGAGAGCTGGGCACTGCTGGGCTATGGCTTTTGACAGGTGTGATTACCACAAGGGATGTAAGACAAATTTGCACCATTGTTGTCATCAACTTTGTAACTTGCAGCGTTTTAAATGCTCATTAAAATTCTCAGAACTTACAAAAATTCCTAAATAACTGAGCTGCGAGAGTAAGTTTGGCATAACCTACAATGAGGCAACATTATAAAGGCAATGAATTGTGACTATATCATGCTCGCACTGAATGAGAAGTGCTGGAGAAACGCTTACTTTGCTCTTTCTACGTGTTCTCTTTATTCAAGTATTTGTCATGTTGCACGTTAACTGAAGATCTTAGGCGCAAGTAATTGCAGTGTTTGCATGAAAAATGATGCTTGCAAACTTTACTTATTTTTGCAAAGCCTTATTTGTTGTTCTATTGTGTTTCAGCCTGTCCTTCAGAAACAAACAGGCTGCTAACTGTGGGAAGGCCTCTGGACTGATGTGACACCATACAACAGAGCCTGATTTCTAGCTTTTTTTTTTTTTTCTCTCATGGTTCTAGAATACATAAGCTGTGAAAAGGAACAGACTATTCCGCTTCAAAGGGCATGGGCATCAGGACAGCCAAGCTGTCCTCTGAGAGGTAACTGCCTTAGGAGAGCAGCAGGCAATCTGGCAAAGGGAAGAGGCTCCCTGTGTTAGGTGGCTGTGGGAAATGCGCTGTGAGGGGACAGAGAGCTTTGGTCTGGGGCTGGACACCTCTGAGGTTAGCAAAATTCTCTGAGAAAACTTGCAGCACAATCTATTCGAGCTCTGTGTCTCTGGTTTAAAAGGATGCAAGAGGAGAGCCTGGAGAATACAGGGCATCTAAGCAGCAATTAGCTGATGAGGACTTAAAGTGCCATAGAAGTAGGGAGATCTACCTGCCATGACCCTATCCAAGAGGAAGGTGAGGGGAAGAATTGGTTAAACACAGCTGAGGAGAGTGAGTAGTTATAGAACAGGAAGGATTAAAGACTGTTCTGCACCAGGTGCAAAAATACCTTGACTAGGGAGGACTTTCTGTTGACACAGATGAATGGTCAAATCCAGCCTTAGTAATGAGGTGATTTATTGCTTCCCATCAGATGTTCTGGTGGTAGATATCCCTTTTGAGGGCAAAAACTGGCTACAAAGCTTCCTGTGATACTAATGATTTCCACTAGCTTTGACCATCAAAAGCACTTTCAGATAAGAAGTAGCTCTGCTTACCTTAATTCTTCATAATTACTCCATTGCTAGTGAAAATACATTCTATTACAAAACAAACTAAAATTTGAACAGGACTTGAACACCTTCTCTTTAAACATAACATAAACCTTCCTGTTCTCTATCCTTAAATCCAAAGAATAAAACTCATGCACCAAGTGCGACCAGAGGGGAAACAAATACTTATGGAAGTGTGTATGTCTAGATAAACTCATTTTCCCACTGTTTTTGCCTGAAGCACTCCTCAGTAATGACTTACCTTCAGGCTTTCTTTCTCTCTAGAGTAAGACTCCTAAAGCAAAAATGTAACTATTAGAAGATAAAACAAAGCTTTCCAACTTGTGAAGTTCTGAGGCTTCTTCATTACTGTTTATACTTGTGAAGCATTTTTAAAATTCAGGTAGAAAAGCTAAATACAAACCAGAGAAATATTCCTTATTTTTAATTCAAGTGGTTTTAGAGGGATCAACACAGCTTAGTATTATGGAAATTAAATCTCCAAAACAAATGTACTGACCTGTGTTAATGCACAATACAAACATCTCTTGATGTTCCCACTCCTGCAGCAATGGGAAGCAGAACTGAAAGGATGTAACTCCCACAGGTTGAGATAAGAACAGTTTAATAACTAAGGTATAATACAGACCACTACTGCTGCCACCAATAACAATAATAAAGGAAATAACACGGGAAGAGAATAAACCACCACACCACCTGCCAACTGACACCTCGCCCCCACCCAGCAGTGATCTAACCTTTCTGGGTAACTGCTCCCAGTTTTACATCCTGGGCATGACGTGCTATGGTATGGAATACCTCTTTGGTCAGTTTGGGTCAGGTGTCCTGTACCTGCTTCCTCCCGGCTTCCCCTGCTCCCTGGCAGAGGATGAGACACACAAGTCCTTGGTCAGACTAAACATTGCTAAGCAGTAACTAAAAACATCAGTGTGTTATCAGCTCTGTTCCCAGACTGAAAGTCAAAACCACAGCACTACATCAGCTACTAAGGAGAAAAAATGACTGCTACTGCTGAAAACAGGACAGTAACAAAATTAAAACCTATTCTGTAAAGGTTTGTTTCCTTATAAATAATGGTTTTATATGGTAATGTCTGAGAAAGCAAAGGAGATTTTTGACCAAAATTTTCTTTATGCATAGTGTTGGGTTTGGTTTGCCACAAGGCGGATGATGAGCTCTGAATTTGTGTAGCTCTTAGTGTAGCATGCATCCATACTTCATTGGAGAACATACAATAGTCCTGTTCATAAATGGACTGTGCATAGGTGAATGTCAACTCTTAGATTTGAGAGGTTCCAACAAATTGTCAGAGCTCCAAATTTTTTTTTGTTAAGAACTCCTAACAAGGCATCTTGTGTAAGTATGCATGTGACTGGGATAGACATGGGGTGAAATTCCTCTAGGACATGAAATATAAAGGTGAAAAAGCCCTGAAGTCTCAAGAAGTCTGCAAAATCAGCTTATGCTAGAGCATGCAGGAATATGTCTGTATTACTTTTTTGTTACAGATAAAAACTATAGGCTTTTTTTCTACAGAATATAGTTATGAAGTACTACTAAACATGAAGAGCAAAATCATATTCAGTTTTTCATGTATTATAGAGATCTGGAAGAATAACTGCTAGAGTTTCAAACTTGATCTAAAGGCATCCTGAATCTCTCAGGGATGAGGTCCTGAGTTTGTGTATGACTTCCTGACCAGATACCTGCATCCATGTGGGGGCCTATTCTAGATCCTTAACAGGATACTTACCTCACTGTGGAGAGTTTTATTTGGCTGTTCTGAAGAATATCCGGAGTTCAATTTATTTGGAATGAGAGCAGTGACTTTTTTTGTTTTATGCTGCCTTTGCAGCTTCAGTTGCAGGGTTTGCTGCTGTAAATCTTTGTGTTTTGATCATCATCATGGGTTTCTTTTCTTTGAAGATGTGCACTGCTGCAGACACAAACTAGTGTTTTCACACTGCTCCCAAGCAAAAATGCCCTGAAGCTTTTTAGTACCATGCTCTGGGTCATTTAGAATCTGGGTGCTTATAAGAGATACTGCTAGCTTATCTCCACCTTCAAATATATATGTCGTTTAATTTTCATCTAAATGGTTCCTTTAATAACAACACATTATTCCAATTGCATGAACATCTAGTTAAAGTAATTAAGAAATACACCAAAAAAATGTAGAATGGGGTTTCCTCACACATCGATTAGATCTGTGTAAAAACTTTCAGACCTGTGATACAGAAAAAGGACATGAAGCAGCTGCTGGTACACAAGGATGGAAGCACATGGAGATAATGCTTTTGAAGATGCTTGCTGAAGTCTGCAGAAAGATATCTAAACCTGGGTGTGGGAGGAAGCATATGTGCCAGGTAGCATGCAGCAGAGCAGCCATAGGGAATGGAGAACTCTGTATTGCCTGTCGTGTGTCAACTTGCAGTTCTATTGCTGTGCTACAGCTGTGTTGCTCCCCACTGCTTTAGTTTGTTCTTTCAATCAAACTCCAACCTGTTGTTGTACTACTGTGAATGGTATAGTTGCAGCAATAAACTCATAGCACAGGAAGTGATCAAATATAAAATATGACATGAACTGAGCTAGCTGCCTCTTACCAATAGGAAGGAAAGACCTCTTAAAACAAATAGGATTCAGTATACCACTTCATACAATGCTGTGCATTAGCATTACGAAAGGATCCTATGATTTTTGATGCACTGCATGTGATGAAAATGTCTTGAAGTTAATGACACATTTCTGCATATATTTTAAAATATGGTTGTATGTATTCTTGTTACTCAGCACTTGAGATCTAATTACTCTGTACTTCTGTTAAATTTAGCTGAATACAGCATGATTTATTTTTCTCTTGATGCATTGATGCTCACCTGCCAAGTTTTTACCCATATACTGAATTTTGTGAAGTTCCTGTGAACTTCTCCCCCCATCAGCACATCACGATGAGCTTACATATAATGTAGGCTGCACTGCACATGCCCTTCTACAGATCACTAATAAAGATGTATTCAAGTGGCCCCAGCACCAGTCTTTGGGAAGGTCCCATTTCTGACTTCTCTGTCATGAGAAATGACCATTAAGCCCTACCCTTTACTTGGTATCTTTTAATTGGTTTTCAAATCATGAAAAGAACATCTCTCCCAGTTCCAGATTAGGCTCTTTCTTGCCACAGAATTTTTATCCATGTGCTTTTCTGATACTATTTTAGCCTTTTACAACTTTGTGAACTTATACTGTCCTTTACAAAGACCCTACACTTTTCTCAGCTATGTTTACCCTTGGTCTCAGTAAACTTACTTTATTACAGATTTGACCATCCTATCATGAGTGGAAATTGTTCATTGGTCTGTAGCTCAGCCTTCCCTCTAGATGCTTTTTCTTATAGATAACAGCTGTGTTGGCAATCTGTCAGTCCTCTGGCAAGAGGGGTAATGACTGGTGAAGGTACCTTGCTCAGCAGTTCTACAACCTCACATCTGATTTCCTTTAGAGCTTTTTGATAAATGTCATTTGGACCCAAGATCTTACCAGCATCTAGCTTAAGTATTTAAAGCAATTGCACAGAAGGTACTAGACTACCTTGATCTACATCTTCTGGCCTAGGTGCTACAAAGAGTTTGGCTTCTCTGTCATAGTCTTTATTGGTCAATGCTCCTTCTAAAACGTTTGTAATCAATTCTCTCACTAGTTCCCTGCCTGGTACCTCACTTTTGATGCATTTAAAGAATTCTGGCTATCAAGCTTGCCACCATAAACATAATCTTCAGATTGTCTGGGGTTTCATTTTTTAGGCCTATTGTATTTAGAGTTGACCTGTGAGGTGCTGTGAAGTTTCTTGTTCCCTACGGAGGCGTATAAGTATTTTTTTAGTCTGGTTTTTTACCTTGGCTTCCAATACAGTACTTAATAGCCCTAGGCTGGTTGTGGGCATCTCACTATTTGAACTGCCCCTTTTTTTTTATTATTGTTTGTTGTGGCTTTTTTTGTTGTTTGTTTGTTTTGGTTGTTTTTTTTTAATTGTTTTTGCTTGTTTTATTAACTGCCTTTATTTCTATATTGTTCCAACTTAGTACAGATTTCATTTTGACTGTTCTCTCCTGCAACAGTATTAATGCTACATATTGTGGTACTGTTACAGAGTAGCTCTCATGAATACTTCTTACGCTGGTACCCATGCAGTACTCAAGCTGCTGGTTTTTGAATGATTATTATTTGAAATCTACTTCCAGGAGGAACTACTGTTCCAGAAGGCAGTAATAGATCACTTGACTGCTCAATCTCATCACAAGCTGAAATACTTAATACCATTAGGTTGTGTGGTCTTGAGATCTCTCACTATTACTATCTGTCTGAAACTTGAAGTTTCTCTAGTCTCACTTCCTGATTGTCATCTTGATCAGGGTCAGTAGCACAGTTCTAATTTTCTGTTTTTAAGTTAGATTTATTTTTTTTTTTTTAGTGTTAGGTCAGCACAGACTTCCAACCATAGAGACCTCCTGCTATGCTATTTTGTTGGGAGTTTTTTTATCCTTTAAGTTATCCATGCTGTTTCACTTCATGTAATCTTTCACACATGGTGTCACTGCGTCACGTGCATATCCTGCTGTGCCATTCTTAAGTCAGCTGCCTGGCAACGGTGTCTTACTCATTTTTTTTCCCCATCAGGTCTCTGAATGCCTGTTATAGCAGGGCTACTGTTCAGTACCACACATTCCAAGTCATCCATCTATTTCTCAAGCTTATAGCATTGACATATAGGTCTTCCAAATTCTACCCTAGCTTCTATACTGATATTTGCCAATCAACTGGCATCATGGGCAGTTGTGATCTGCCTTCCTTAGTTAACATCCTGAGTACCTCTGAAAAGGCTGCAATCTCCTTCACAGTCCATCAGTCTGTGAACCAGGTGTGTTTGAGTTTGTCAGGTTTTCCCCAGCTTCTAGTTTAAATGCTGCTCTAAAACCCGCAGCGTTTCCACACCAGCAGTCTTGCTCTTCTTTTTGTTGTTCCTTGCCCTAAAAAAATTCCCAGTTCTTAACATACTGATATTTTCTGGAGCATGAATACCTTAGAGCATTAGATAAAGTGAGTTTGGTAAAGTCTTGTCAATCTTTGTATTTAGATGCAACCCTATGTAATGAAAGAAGAAATTCCAACTTGATTTCATTCCTGGAGAATGTAGAGGAAAAGAAGGACTGAAGCAGAGCATTCTGTTAGTCTTCATTCCTGAGCCACAGAGAATACACTATGTAGGTATATGCAAAAGCTTATGAGCAATTCATATAATATGAGATGTGTTCAGCTACAAAAATGTCACGTTAAATGGCATTACAAATTCCTACATGAGCTTTTTCACAAAGCTGCGTGAATAGAAAACTGGCAAACTGCTGTAACTTCTGTTCCAATGGACTCATCTGTATTGCTTTATAAAGCTCATTCAGGGTAATACATTCCTTCTGCTGCTACTTCAGAAAAAAAGCATGTTGTGGATTACAAAACATTGTTACCCACCCATTTAAGCCTCCCATTCAGCTTAAAAGGATCTGAGTTCTGACTGATCTACGCCTTCTTGCCTTCAAGATTCTACAAACCCATTTTGAATTTCATCCCTTGGTATGAGAGAGAGATGAACTGGCAATCTATGTATTCCAAATACTGCTGAGCCAGGAAAAGAAGAAATCCACTATGAAAATATGTACAATATAATTCTATATTAACAGCTCAACATGCCTGAGGTGATCACAGACTCTATATACATATATACTGTTTCAAAGCAAAGTGATGGCAGGATGCATGTAGTCATTATATTATAGTTTCCACCATGGTATTTCTCTTAATAATAGTTGAAGAATGAATGATTATTTTGTTCAGTTCTAAAGCACATCTCAAAATGTTATAGCAAACTTCAGGTGGAAAAATTTTGGCAATACCCTTTGGACTCATGTACTAAAGTTAATGAGGAAGCCTTAAACAGAAGACCATTATAATGAAATTTATTTAAATTCTTGAGCATACTATTGTCATAACTTTTTAGCACTTCTCAATGTGCTGTTTACTGTATGTTTCTATAAATTAGGCATTCACTGCATAAAACTGCATTCATTTCTCTATCAGCATACTATATAAATTATCACAAAAACAGATGAACCAACAAAAGATTCTTGAATACATGTAGCATTGGTGGGCAGATAATATCAGTTATAGCTTATCTTCATGGTAAGCAGCTCTAAATGAATCCCTCTTGAATTCATTTAATTAAGAAGCTGAAAAGAAAGAAAACATGATTAAATACTGAAAAATGCATATAAAACATAGCATCACAATTATTAGAAGAGAATAAACAAGGACTTCAAAACATTAATTTAAAAAGTCATTTGACATTTGTATAATAATCTCTTAAATTTTTATAGCCCATTTAGTAATTACTAAGCAAGTATGAAAGTTACCAAATAAAACTTGAGTGACTGAAACTTAAGTTTGCCTATTTAAAAAAATTAAAAGGCAAAATGCACTTCAAACATCTGTTCTCTTTAATCAAGTTCTGCACCTGCTCTTACTACTTAAAGTAAGAACTAGCTCTCCCAGGAGATGTTTCAGATTTATTTAAAACATTCTTTAACAGTTTAAGTGGCCCCAGAGGTGCGTACTGAGGACTTGGCAAGGCTTTGTACAGTTGCAGACACATAAATTCTGAATATTTTAATCAACTAAGAAGTTTCAGATGACACTGCTGTTTCTTTACCCCTGGAACAAAACTCTGTATTTTAAAAAAGTAGATATATATTGTGTTTCATACCTTTCTATGTGCTTTACCAAAGAAGAGTTATCTCATAAATTGGGAAATGGGAACACAGAAAGACTTGTGCAAACACAAAAGCATTGAACTACTAAGTTGAGGGGTTTCTTCACTGCCTTTAGCTTTGCATGGAAGATCTTCCATTTTCTTATAGAAAGGCAGGGTGCTCTAGTATACACATGTATTAATTTCACCAGTTTTCTGTTCATGGCATAATTAATTAATCATTAGAAAACACACATACAAGTTCCATAAGCTTAAAAGACTGAATCAGTACAAAGATGTTCCCTGCTGCAAAAAAGCAGACAAGCTCATTAAGCAAGACATACAAACCAAGGCAAAACAGATGGCAGCTGGCTGGGTGCTGGAGGGTGAAGGGATTGTTGAAAGGGAACAGCCAGCAAGAGCAAGGCAGGAAGAGATGAATTGTTGGGTGCTTATTGAAGAAGTAAGAGAATGTTGAGCACATGAGACTAAAAAGATAACCCAGGTCTAGGACAGATGCATAATGCCAAATATAGGAAAGGAACTAAGAAGAAAGAGGAATACTGGTAGTGAAAAAATTTGGGGGGAAGAGTGGTAAGGGCTGAAGATTACAATAATCAGGCAGGTAGTGTTGATAGGCTCAGGAGGCATAAAAGACTGAAGGAAAAGACTGTAATGAAATAGAAATATGGCAGTGTTGTATGTGATGATTATGCTACTACTGTGGCTACTGTTTCTTACTTTCTGTCTACAAGAGACTTGCATCTTTAGAAGCTAAGAGATGTGATACAGAATATAGATAAGGTAAACACTGACAGTTATACAGAAGTTATAAAACACACACTTAAGGGACTAGATGCACAAAGAAGGAAAAAGCCTAAGGCAGAAAAAAACCACAAAAAGCCAAAACACCATAAAAAAACCCCAAAAAAACAGAGAGTAGCCAAAAAATGGTGGGGTGGGAGGTAAGCAGGGTTTCTAAAAAATCTAGAATAATAGATCAGACACCATCTGCTGGGATAGATCTGGAAAAAGATAAAAGAAAAAATGTCCCCTTATGCAAAGCAGGGAAAAGCAAAACAGGAAAGGCTGGCCAAACCATGCCCTTCCAGACATGAACTAGCTGGAAATGGCTAGCGTAAGTAGGAGTAAATGGTAAACTAAGACTTACAGGAAAGCCATAAAAGCATAAAGAGGCATTCCTAATGGTAGTAATCACAGAAGGAAGATCCCACTCATAGACAAGAATGCAATCTTCTTGCCATAGGAAGAAGCAATTCTTGAGAGGTCCGCTGTGGGACCAGACACCTGAAATTTAGATCTTTTCTCTGAAGGCCTAGAAATCAGCATCGAATGTGGACTTTTCACATAGAGAGGAATGTGGAGGTCCATGGATATTCATGGACTCAGTGTGCTGTTGGATGGTTTAAATGAACAGGAAAGACTGAACCATTTTGTCCTCCATTTCAACAGCAGCTTCTTTGCTGAAGAACACAGTTCCTAGGCACATTAAGTATCACACAAAATGCTAAATGTAAGATGCTTTGACAACTGTGTATTCTTGTTTTCCTGAATTTTAAAATAATCCTGATTTCTACTGTTGTGAAAAATTGGCCTGTTTTGCTGAGTGCTGAAAAGTTAATCTTGCCATTTATTAAAAGCAGATTTACTACTTCATAAACTTTAGGTGAATCAGTTAAATTATGCATGAAACCAACATGGAACATCTGAACAGTCATTAGTAGTGCTCATGTTTGTTAATAAATTTAATTTTATACATCTGCAAATATTGTTTGTTCTACTCACTTTTACCACTATATTTGCGCTTTCAGCCCAGAAACCCAACCATATCCTGGGCTGCATCAAAAGGAGCGTGACCAGAAGGTTGAAGGAGGTGATCCCACCCTTCTACTCTGCTATCATGAGACCTCACTTGGACTACTGTGTGCAGTTCTGGTGTCCTCAACATCAGAAGGACATGGAGCTGTTGGAACAAGTCCAGAGGAGGGTCACGAGGATGATCAGTGGAGCATCTNCTTGGACTACTGTGTGCAGTTCTGGTGTCCTCAACATCAGAAGGACATGGAGCTGTTGGAACAAGTCCAGAGGAGGGTCACGAGGATGATCAGGGGACTGGAGCATCTCCCATATGAAGACAGGCTGAGAGAGTTGGGGCTGTTCAGCCTGGGGAAGAGAAGGCTGTGTGGAGACCTCCTAGGAGCCTTCCAGTATCTGAAGGGGGCCTATAGGGATGCTGGGGAGGGACTCTTCATTAGTGTCTGTAGTGACAGGACAAGGGGTAACGGATTCAAAGTTAAACAGGGGATGTTTAGATTGGCTATAAGGAAGAAATTCTTTCCTGTCAGGGTGGTGAGGCAATGGAATGGGTTGCCCAGGGAGGTTGTGAGTGTTCCATCCCTGGCAGTGTTCAAGGCCAGGTAGGATGAAGCCTTGGGTGACATGGTTTAGTGTAAGGTGTCCCTGCTTATGGCAGGGGTGTTGGAACTAGATGATCTTAAGGTCCTTTCTAACCCTAACTATTCTATGATTCTATGATTTCCAAGAAATAACTATTCAATTTTATTCACTTCCATTTAATTTCAATTGCTCAATATTATACAGGGTTTCTTTACTGAAAATAATTTAATTACAGTGAAGGTAGATATTTCTTATGCAGCGTATATAGCAAATGCCAGAAATTCTCAAGCTGTGGGGCATTTTGCAATTTGTCTGTTCTTCTTGTACTGGGTATTTTTCTCTAAGCAATGAATGAATACTTCATGTCTGACTTAACATTTATAGTTTTTTGATGAAAATGAGGCATCTTTTACTTATCTGCTTTCTTGCAGCTTAGACCATTTTTTCAACTAGTCAATACAGCATATATTTTCCATTCCACCAATACACACAGTCTGGGAGGCTGATTATTCTTTATGGTTTAACTAAAAACTCTTCACATCACTCTCTTCAACAACACCCAAATATTGAAGGGCTATAAAGGAAAATATGATGATAATGAAACACGCAATTACAGGTACCAAAAAGTTCTTCAAAAAAGCTACTTAATGGAAGTTAATTAATGAATACTTGTATGAATTGAATTTTCAGATAATTTAATTTAGACTAAATTTCAGATAATTTTAATTTAGACTAAAACAACAGCAAATGGTAAAATGTAGTCTTTAAGGGAATATAATACTGTGCTTAGTGTACCGGTCTTCTGTTTTGTTCTTACCATCCTCCCTCATTCCTTTCAATATTCTTTGTGCTTTTTGGGCTGAAACTGCCTAAAGTGAGGTTTTGAGAGAGCCTCCCAACCTCCTTCCTGACTAGCAAAGCTACCTTGAAGAGTTTATGATTTTGGCTTAGTTAAGAATAGTCTGTCATTCCCATCTGAATTAACTGACAGATAAAATTCCATGTTGCTATAATGTTGACATATATGATTAATGTGTCACTTATTCAGTTTAAATATTGGGGTGAGAGGGCTTCCAAAAAAGATTCTCTTGGCTCTATCGGGCAGCATTATAAAGAGGAAAATGTTCAAAACCATAAAATTACTGCATTATCTTTCAACAGTTAATGACAACAATTAAAATGAAAATTTAAGCAAAATGAAAAATTTCATCTAGTTCCCACAAAAAAAGGTGGATTAGTACAAGATGAAAAAGCCCTGCCATTGTAAAAATTGTTCTATCAGAGAGATTTGTTACATGCTAGCTCATCCATCATGACTGTTCACTCAGTAAGTAACCTTCAGTGCTGACCTCCACTTTGCCTCACCTTTCCCATTCCGGGTATTTTACCAGCATGTTAATCTGCCATTTTTCCCTCCACCCCTTGCCTTCAAGAAGAAAATTCTGGCATAATTAAAAACTTGATTGGAAAATGGCTGAAACGGATGAAAAAACGTAAACAAAATGTTACTGTCCCTTCCTACATACACGCCCTCTAATGAGCACTCTTATAGATGTGTGCTCTTCTCTACCACTTCTTTAGATGCTTTTCTGTTTGTCACAGAAATTAAAAATGGCAATGGCATTACTAGGGTCGCAGAAATAACATCATTCCCAGCACTTTTATTTATGCACATTAGAAAAGAAAATAACAGTCTTTCTGCAGTTTTTGACTCCTGTTTTATGTTTATCCACATCTGTTCTGATTTATGTTCACTGTATGTAGGTCACTGAAGAGGATGCACAGCAGGCTGTGTTACTGTTTCAGTTTTTATCGATGTGTGCTGCTTCACAGAGGACTTATTTGTGTGAGAGAACAGAAAAAAAATATATATTTGACTTTTTTAAAAATAGGACAGTGAAGGTGATGCTTGAGATTGTGCATACAGCATTAAAACAATTTTGGTTTTCTTTAACTGTTGCTTTAGGCATGCCAATATAAACATTCTTTTTTTTTTTTCTGACAGATCATTAGTATGCATTGTTGTTAATATTGTTAAAGGCAAAGCTTTACTAGCCTGAGGATAATTTATCACATAAAGACTGACAGTTTCAAGGTGAAATCTACAACCAGGGAAAACAAAAGGACAGACATAGTTCACAACTTAAGATATATGTTGTCCTGGGTTCAGCAGTTGCAGTCAGTTTTTTTTCTCTTTAGTAGCTGGTGTTTTGACTT